>JANAVB010009597.1:880000-1180000 GCA_029216955.1 Iris pallida
CCATTTTCAAAAATAGCAAGAAAAGTTGGTTGTGCCATTTCATCAAACACCTAGACTAGGAAATTGATACGTGTCCGATAAGCACACGAAACCACATGCAATGGACACCAAACTTCTACTACAGCTAGGGGACACCTAGATCTAGGCTATCATGCAATAAAAATAGAATTCAAATAGAATTTGAAGGGTTTATCTATAGTTGCAAGGATTAAAAAAAAGCCCCAAATCGAACGATTCCCGTTGCTAGCGAAATCCTCCAAATTGCACAAAAACTGAAATCACTCTCCATGAACATCAAATAGAGTGTGATTAGAAACTATTGCAAAAGATTTGGACGAAAAAGGAATTAAAATGGATTTAATAGGAATTTTGGAAGTTGGAGATTTACCTTTCCTTTTAAGAACTTGGTTGAGCACAAAAGAGGCAAGAGAAAGGAAAGGGGATAATAAATAGGGGGATTCCTAGGTGTGGCCGGCCATGTGTGGGCTTAGCTAGTGTTAGGATTTCAAGTTATGGGCCATGTGCTAGGTTCGTAAGTCATGGAATTAAAAATCACAAGTCATAAGTCATGATCTATCCTTAATCCTCCTATTTAAAACTAGATTCTAAGTGACTAAAATAGAGTTGACTTAAGTTAGACTAGGGTCACACCATTGCCTACCATGTCACCATAGCTAGGGTTAGCTTCTACGTCAGTCTACAAAGTCTCAATTAGACAAAGTAAAAAATAGAATCACCAATTCAATAAATCAAGTAAATTCAAAAAATTTACCAAATGACCAAAATACCCTCAAGCCAAAATATGGTAGTGACAAATCTACCCTCCTTAAAATAATTTTGCCCTCGAAATTAAAAGGCTAAACTAAACTGATGAAAAGGATAGACAATCATACCTCAAGGTCCAAAAAGATATGGGTATAGCTCGAGCATCTCATCCTCCCGCTCCTAGATAGACTCTCCTAGAGAATGATGCCTCCATGCGATGCGAACCAAGGGTATCACCTGGTTTTTCAGTACCTTCTCTCGGCGATCCAGAATCTCCACAGGCTGCTCTGGATAACTGAGTGTAGGTCCCACCTCAATCTCCGAATGATCCAGTACATGGCTAGGATCAGCAACATACCATATCAACTGTGATACGTAGAATACGTTGTAGACACCACTAGTACAGATGGCAAGTCTAGCCTGTATGCCACGTCACCGACTCTCCCGCTGATCATGAAAGGTCCGATGAAGTGCGGGCTAAGCTTCCTACCTCCACCAAAACGTATGGTACCACGAGTCGAAGATATCCTCAAAAAAACCGTATTTCCGACTTAAACACAAACAAGGTCTCAAGTTACTATATAATCAAACATGATCAACAAACAACAATCAACCTACTTCTAATCCTGCTCCAGTCAAAGTAAGCCAAACATAGTCAATGATCAACAACTAGTCAATTTGTCAACATCCAAGCATTTGGTCAACAACTGGTCAACTTCTTAGAATTCCACCTATGCTAGCTATCTAGGTGTTTGTAGAAGCATGGAAAATATTGCTTTTAGTCCCACATCGGAAAGGAGAAAAAGAAAGGGCTCACTCCATTCTATAAATAGAGCCCCCTTGCGTCCTTTGAAAAGGGCACCAACTTCTCTTCCCTCCTTCCAACTTGGACTCTTCCTACTACGCACCTTCGGGTGCTAAGTCGAAAAAGTCTAGGGCAGCACGGGCTCGTCGAGCTCAGTCAGCTGTCCCAACCTCTGACCATCAGAGCGCCCCGCTAACTGTTAAAGCGGGCCTCTGATAGAAAGTTGTAAATATGATACCAACGAACTCGTGTGTTCGGGATACCCGGGCCCACAAAACGAGTACAAAGGTTGACGGAGATGTCCTTGACTTGCGAGATGGGATCCTTCACAAGCGCAAGGAAAGAAGGGGATTCTCTATGCCGCTCGAATTCAACATGGAGCTTCATGCGGCTCAAAATCCAGAAAACTTCATGCGGCCCAAAAGCAGCAGGGGGGCCTTAGGCGGCCCAAAATCGACATGGAAGCCCATGAAGCTCAGCCAGAAGGAGCCTCATGCGGCTCGAAAACTCATGCGGACCGAAAGTCTTCTGGAGCCTCATGCGGCTCGGATAAGCTCTATGCGGTTATGACTCCGGTCATGACGACTCTTCATGCGGCTCGAGTATGAAGACTCTCATGCGGCTCGAGTATGGAGACGCTCATGCGGATCGGTCGTGACGACTCTTCATGCGGCTCGGTCATGATTACGCTTATGCGGCTCGAGTATGAAGACTCTCATGCGGCTCGGTCATGACGACTCTCATGCGGTTCGGGTATGGAAACTCTCATGCGGTTCGGGCACGACGACTCTCATACGGTTTGAGTGTGATGACTTTTATGCGGCTCATGAGTACAATAGTGGGGACACGTGGCTGGACACGTGTCACAAGTCGCTCATATCTCAATAATTCAGATCTACTGCAATCAAAATAATCTCTAGATTAGGTCGAATCCCAATAATCATAACAAACAGTGGGGACATGTGGCAGAGAATGATTCAGATTTATTCATTCAGATTTGCAAACGTCAACAAATCATCATAATGCAGATTTATTACAATCAGCATTAATTACTCATTGGATTCGGCGCAATCTACATTAATGACCCAGATTCTACACATTCAGGATTAATGGCCCAGATTGATTAATCAAGAGGCCACCGACTTTTGAGAGGGGGCAATCATTGCAAACCCTAATGATGCCTCCCACTCTTATAAATAGCAAGGTGCCATTCCCTTACAAAAAGGACCCCCGACCCCAGATCCAGAGAATCAAAAAAAGAGAAAAAGAGAGAAGACACAAAGACAGAGAGATACGGAGAGACAGACATAGGCGAGCAGAGAAAGAGAGAGCACATTCCCCCTCAGATTCAGAGAGAATAAAGAGAGCATTTCTTCATCAACGCTAAGTACTTCTTCTACAGAGCCAAGGCTGCACCCGATCGTCCAAGGAGTAAGGCAGAGCTGCCGTCGCTTTCCCGAGCCGCTGCCGTCCTCCTCCAGAATCTAAAATAGAAAATTATACTTACATTGTTGTACCTAGGTTTTCGTCCCTAGGCTTTCTTTGTACAAGCGAGTTTGTATTGTGAGTCTAAGTTCAGTCCTCCTATAATTGTTCTGTTCTTTTATAATCAATAGAAAACACGATGGCAACTTTGTTGGGGACAAACTTCTCCACGGCTGAGGAGTTGGTGACACAATCAGATGCAGCTAAACTTTGCTCCACGCAACAGAAGATGGTCGTCCGCTTCGACCAACAGGCGTTTGAAGAAATGCTCTCTGAGGAAAGCGCTGGCCCGGTCCAGAAGCGAACCCGCAGGAAGAAAGATCGCAGCGAGTGGAGGCCAAAGTCATTTGCTCCTCCCCAAGCTCTGGACGGAGTACTCTTTGCTACCCAAGACGGCAAAGGCAACTCTCGCACGGCCCCACTTCAAGCCATAGAGGACTCTGCTGTCCCCAAGTCTGGCAGAGGAAAGTACTACGATGTTGGACTTGCAGGGGCAAAGAACGATTCTATGTGCTCCAGGAAGAAACGGAACAAGGGCACTTGCCGCAAAACGAAGACTCGTACGGCCAAGATTGCCAGCCGCATGAATGATGACCATGCGGCCGAGACTGCTGGCCAAATGCATAATACTCATACGGCCAGGATTTTCAACCGTAAGAAGAATACTCATACGGCCAGGATTTCCAGCCGCATGGAGAATATTCATGCGGGCAGGATTTCCAGCCGCATGGAGAAGATCCATGCGGCTACGACTGCCAGCCGCATGAAGATTATTGATTCCAGCCGTATGACGCCTACTCCACGCGGCTCTGTCTTCGACCGCCTCTTCTATGGTCCTGATCTTTTGTGCTCCCAAGAAGACATGTTTGACTCTCTCCAACACCACTAAGACACTTCCTACTATATGCCCCCACACACTAGAGTGAAAAAGTCTAGGGCAGCACGAGCTTGGCAAGCTCGGTCCGCTGATCCGACCTCTGACCATCCGATCGTCCCGCATACTGTCATGCGGGCCTCTGATGGGAAGTTGTACGGAACCACTCGAGTCCAGCCCCCGGCGACAAACGGACAGAGAGGTTCCCAAAAGTCTTCCAAAATCTAAGGAGCAAACATGGTCGATCCGGCCCCGTCTGACTTGCATGAGGCCATCCTCCACAAACGCAAGGAAAGAGATGGTGTCTCGGGGTGCAAAGAGTCCTCCCACGGATGTCACTGCACCCAAGTCATCGTCAACTGTTGTTGTAATAATGTGACAGTACGAAAAAACCGACAGTCCGTCTTTCAAAGGGAAGAAGGCAAATGTTCCCAGCCCGAAGATTTTAACCACTATGACTAAGAGACTGTCGTCTAAGCGGGTGCCCACCACCGGAGTTTTCCAAGGTACCAGTTTAAAGACGAAATCTACTATAGTGGAAGATTTATCGTCCATACCACTGGGGTTTGCTGGGATTGGAAGTAACATTCCTCAGAATATCCACGATAATTCGATGTTCCAAGGAGATGAGCCCGAGGAAACAACTCTCCCATCAAATACAGCAAGGGCCGACGTCCACGACTCCCAAGATGAAGCAAACTCTGAAGCTGGGGGTACTATCCCTTCTGAGTCCGAACCGGAGGAGAATATTCCCACATACCCCGATGACTTCTCGCTATAGGGGTATGATTCGGAGGGCACGTCCTCCACCGTTCCTTCCATCTTTCCTCATGTAAAGACGGTGTTCATGACGGACAACAACCAAGGTGGTTCCAGTGATCGCCAACGCATCGACACTCTGGAGGCCATACTGCATGCCTTGGTCAAATCTATAGACAAGATCAAAGCGGCCCTTCCAACTCTCCAAGGAGGGATGCCTAGCCAAACAAGCACGGGTCCTGCGGTCAATGCAGACTCGAACTCAGCGGCACAGAACCCGGGCAATATTCTTCCTGAAATATCGGCTCTTACCGCTGCAGATGAGGCCTGGAAAGCAAGAAGAGAGGTCCAGAAGCTCTGAGCCATGTTTCACGCTCGAGAAACCTCTCAAGACCTCAGAATACGACAACCATACCCTGCTGTATGGAGGGATGTCCCCTTTCCACCAAGATATAGGCCATTCAATATCAATCCTTATGATGGTAAGACCTCCGCCAGTCGGTACATCACTTATTTTGAGGTTACCACCGACCATCTGCTCCATGACGATGCCATCCTTACACGATTATTCATCGGGGAATTAGAAGGAGTCGCCTTCGACTGGTATCGTAACCTACCGGACAACTGCATCCACTCCTTCACCAGCTTAAAGCGCATGTTCTTGGAGAGATTTTACGAAGTAGGATACGACATCACGATGTCCACCCTCATGGACATCGTCCAAGGGGAGAAAGAGCTGACAAGAAACTATATTGAACGGTTTCGCCAAACCGTAATGAAGCTGTCGTCTGGTAACCCGGATTCCTCCTTAATTGAAATTTGCCAAAAGAGACTGCTTCCAACAATCAGCCTCTGGATGGGCGAAAGTCAAATTCAAGGACTGAAGACGTTTATCATCAGTGCCACAAGCGCCGAAGAACGATTGAAGAAGGCTCGCCAACTGGGATTGCACATCTCAGAGGGAGAAGATAAGGGCAGGCGTCCCAATGCCAACACCAACAATTGGGGTAGCTCCACCAACAATCGGGACAACAAGGGAAAGCAGGCTATGGTGGCCGACACAGCACAGAAACCTGAGCCAAAACCGGCAGACAAATAATAGCCGTAAATGACCTACTCCTTCGAAGACGGCCACGTCAAGCCCATCTTAGACATGCTCATACAAGGAGATAGAATTCAGCTTCCTCCACCAAGATGGGAACCCCGGCCGGCAGAAATGGTGAGCCCAAAGTACTGCCATTATTACCGCTACGTCCACCATGCTACACACGACTGCTATCAACTGAAACGGTACATCCAACATCTCATCGATTCGAACGCTCTGGCCATCGATTTCGAAGAGGTAACTGTAGCAGCCAATATGGTGTCAGTACAATTTGGCAGCTTTCCTCCGACAGAAACTCAAGACGGTGTGGTCCCCATCCCTCTGGCGACAATGGAGATTGCCAATCTTTTACCTCCCCGAGATCAGGCTGCTGGTCTAGTGCCCCTCACCACATCATGAGGGAAGGTCATGTGGGTCCATCCAGACTTGGTATCTGAAGTAACTCAGTCCACACCATCTTCCATTCACAAGAAAAAGAGTAGAAAAGTCAGATCCTGCCGCACAATCTCGGCAGATATCGAAGAAGTCACAGCCGTCGTCACTCGGTCTGTGGCACAGTCCCAACCTGTGGCTGATAATTCGGCTGAAGATCATCAGCCCGCTACAACTGACGCTCCGGGACCTTCTCAGCCTCCGACGACCGACAAGCCTATGCCGAATGAGACTCGATTTGACAAATCCTTCCGAAAAGAGACACCGTAGGGGCTAGAGAGGCCCTACAACTTCGACATCTTGGCACAATTTGCCAACACACCGACCAAATTGTTATTATACGAGCTCCTGAGACTCTCAAAGGATGTTCGTGTGGCTTTGAGCGATGCACTTCAGAATGTCGACACCTATTTGGCTCAGGTCAACCTCACGGAAGAAAATCCGTCTGCAGATCTCCAAGACAGCGCTTGACCGGGAGCGCTGCCCAACATTGTCTTTACTCCGCAGGATATGCTCATCAAAACCAACTTGTATGATCGCCCGTTATATTATACTGGATACATCGGTGACGTAAAGGTGGATCGGATGCACATTGATCCTGGCTCTTCCATAAGCATCATCCCGAAGGGTCTGTTACATCATCTCCGCATCCCTATGCATCGTCTGATACCAACAAGCACCGCCATCAGCGATTTCAATTCGGGCAGGAGCTACCCAATTGGAAAGATTCGTCTGAAGTGCCAAATTGGCGATCTCCAGTCGGAAGTTACCTGTTACGTCATAGATGCAGACACTTCTTACAACATCCTCTTGGGGCGCCCTTGGATATACGATTATATGATCGTGCCTTCCACGCTGCACCAATGCTTCATGTATGTTGACAAATACGGCTTCGTGAGGACAGAATTTGCCGACATCGATCCCTTCAAAGGGGTCAAATCCTACTAAGACTTTTGCCTATGCAAAAAGTCGACGAAGCACCTTAGTGAAGTAGAGGTGCAAGCTCGTACCGAGACAGCCACAGGATCAGAAGAACCTCTAACGATCCACCTCCAAGCTCACAAACCTGGCAAGCCCGCACCCCTTATAGCCACTCTGCGTAAGGACGCAATCAGCCTCTCGGCACAAGAAGAGCAAATGATAATCCGGCTGCCAAGGTCCGGCCAATTGCCGAGATTGTAAAACCCAGTTTTTCAAATGAGGGTATTTTGTTCTTTTTTTTCAAAATTTTAGAATTTAATTTGAATTATTATTATTATTTATAATTAATGTAATTTTTGAGTGATTTTTAGAATAATTATTTTTGGTGTTTTAGAGACTTTGACTTAAGTTGACCTTGTAGACTAACCTGCTGGCTAACCTAGGTCTTGACTTTGTGATTAGGATTTGAAAACCTAGGTTGACTTAAGTTCATGAGGATTAACTCATTGGGATTAAATTGGTGAAATTAGGAGCTAGTTTGATATAGAAATGGCTTGTGAAGTCACAAGTCATTTTATGACTAATAGGCTTAATGGCCCATAGCCCACACCCATTGAAACAAGCCCTAACCATAGGAATTTTGAATAGCCCCTATGGTCAGCCCCTCCCCTATTTATATGCTCTTAAAACTAGGGTTGACTCTTTAGAAAACTTGCCATTTGGAAGAGGTGAGTCCCCATCTTTGTAAATCCTTAGAAAATCCATTTCTTCTCCAAATTCCTTCAAATAAATTGCAATAGGACCTAAATCCTTTGTTCTTACTGTTGGTAATAAGTTTTGACAAGGAGGAATCAATTAGGAGAGCTTTTGATGGGTTGAGGGATCCTTCTCTTTGGGGCTTTTGAGAGCTTGTACACCTATAGGTATATTCCTATCTATTGCTCTTAAAATCTGTTAAAAATTATTTTAGGGATGCCCTAGCCTTCACCTAACTGTAGGATAGGCCAACCCTAGGTTTTGGACCCATTTCGTGTCCGTATCGGACACGTATCAGGGGGTAGTCTAGGTGTTCGATGAAATGTCTCAAAGGACATTCCAGTCGAGATTTTGGTTTCTATTTGAACAGAAAATTAGCCCTAGGTGTTGCTTACGGGTTTCCAGTGTCGTATAGTGATTTGTGTGTCATGTCGAGTCGTGGAGGATACGGAAACATGCGGGTGCGGGGGCGTGCGCGCGACACTGTAGCTTCCCTGCTACTCGGGGGCTACTGCGCGCCAAATACGCCACCTCGACACGAGATTTTCGACGTAGTGATAGGGACACTGACTGACACGAGGCTCACAAAGTTTCACGAGTCCTCGTGTCGTGTCGGACACGCTATTCCGTGTGCGCGGGGAAGCCACTGTGTGCGTGTGTGTGCTGTGTTTACATTCTTGTGTTTTAATCATTTTAAATGATTTTAAATTATGTTTAATGAATGTTTAGGTCCTAAATATGATGTGTAATTCCTGTTTGCATTAGGTTACATGTTAGTTTAGGTTTTGTTTAGGAAATTTGATTCGAACGTGGGTTTTCTTGGGTTTTCTGATACTGTATGATACTGGTTATTTCCAGTTTTTCCAAACAAATTTAATGCTCTTTTTGTGTTATGTTTCAATTGATTTTGGATCCCTACATGTTACATATTATGTTAGCTTAGTGTATGGCATTCAAGTTGGCTTTTGGAATGTGTAAAATAGGATTTTGTATTCAAGTTGGATCAACACTTATGAACTGAACCTTACCTTCCTTGAACCTGAGAATAGTTCATGTATTCATTGATTTCCATTCCCTTTTTGCATTTGGTTACTGAGTTCCAGATATTGTCTCCTATTTCATACTTGATGTTTAATTGTTGAGAATGGTTGTGTATTGACTGATTTTTAAACTGTCAATGTATAGAACCTGGGATGTCTTTCTATCAACTGAAACTAACTTTTGATTCATGAATTATGTCAAAAACTTGAGAGTAGTCCTAAACCATATTATTAGATTTGTTCACTGCTTCCTCTTCATTGATTTCAATGTTGTTTTCTGTTGAAACCTGGAAGTTGTTTTCCTTTACATTCATGTCCTAAAACCTGAAATGCTAGTTCATATTATGAACTGTCATTTAACTGATTTCCCTGTTTTAAAAACTGAGAATAAGTTGTGAACTGAAATGAAATTTGAACCATTTTGTTATTTGTTAATTAATTTTTTCCTTTTCATTAGTTCAATGTTGTTCATCCTAAAAACTGAGATGAGGTTCTAAACTACCTGAAACCGATTTCCTACCTTTTTATTTGACAAGAGCATGAGTTTACATTATATTGATTCCATGTTTCTTTCTCATAAATCTGATGTGGTATGCTCACTGTTAAATTGTATCTGAAATTGATCCCAGTTTTTCCTAATTTGAACTGTTGATTAATCGATCTATAACCTGGAATGTAATGTTGGACTGATCTTTTGAGTAAACTAAAATTGGGTTGTAATCTGAGAATGTATTGTACTATGAGATTTGGGGATTAAGTGAACCTGGGAATCACTGTTCACTGAATTCCTTCCTGAGTTTTAGGATTGCCATTAAGAACTGAAGTTACTTCCTCTCCTATACACTGCCATGTTCTCATTTTAACCACTGTTTCCATGTCCTGAACATATGCACCCACCACAGGTTATACACTGTTTTCCTATTGTCTAAAATGATTTCATTTTCATTATTGTAATGTTGCATTAGATTTGGTTTAGAAGGGTGGTTCCCTTCTCAGTTTTCCTATTTGTATTCATTGTCACTTGACAGTCACCTTCACTCCTTTTTCCTGTGTGTAAATATAGTACATGCTTGTAATATTTATAAGTTTCCTATATATATATATTAGTTATATATAAATATAATGTGTGAAATGTATATATGTGTGAGATAGGCTATATATATATTGTGTAATAGGATGTATTATGATATTGGGTGATAGTGTATAGATAGCCTATATGTTATGTGTAGGCTATGTTATATTATATAGCTATATCAATAGGTGTATTATTTTAGGTATAGATAATGTCATGTGGTCATGTGGTTTATGGTTTGATTCATAGGCATGGTATGGCCTATGGGTGTGGCTTGAATGCCTAGTTGGAGTCTAGATTAGACTTGTTTAGTCTTGTTAGACCTAGAATAGGCTAGTTAGACTAGTATAGACTTGTTTGACTTAGGTTTGACTTGGTTGACCTAGTTTGACTTCTAGGGTAGACCGGAGTTGACCAAAAGTTGACTTTGGTCTAGATTGACCTAGATTCATGTAGAACGCATTGTAGTGCATCTTATTACCATTCTGGACTTGTTGTGACTTGTGCTGTTCTAATAGGAGCCAGATACCACTCCTCGGACAGTATATATATTCTCCAGATTCTCAGGTTACAGGCGAGTACATTATCTGATCTTTTCATACTTATCTGGATTATATTCTTGCTCTAGATTACTCTACATGATGCTGACACGTATCTTCATGGATTAGTACTATATGGATCCCTTCCTGAGATGTTATCCTTCTACGGGTGCATCGGGTATTTCATGTTCATGTACTTTATCATGTGCATCAGGTACTCCTTGTACTCGTACTAGTTCATATTTTTACTTGTTCTCATGTGCTTTCACGTGCCTCATGTACTACTCATTACATGAGTTCACGTATCTTAGTTGTATTCATGTGCTTATAACATAACTTGAATGGATCCTTGTGTACTGGTTGGGGCGGGGTGAGTAGAATTGGTTATGTGAACACTATCCCCAGTAGCTGTATAAATGTGCCTCCTTATTTGTATTCATGTGCCCCCAAGCCGTTTACATAACCATTATGCTCTAAATCACGCAGCCACTTACAGTCTCTACTATCATGTATTTACTTTCAGTTACAAAATATCTCCTGTTTACTCGTACTTCCTTTTCAGCACTTCCTGTATTTTACTCTATTGCATGATTTATACTCCTAACCTGCTATGAACTGTTTTGAGAGATATGTGCTCGTTCCCGTCCTAACTGGACCTATTGAAAATTTTACAGTGAATGATGAGGCTCTGGTGTCTATCCCTCTTGGAGCAGTATTAGACATCACTAGTGACTTGGACCTGCTAGCAGTGGATGATACTTCTCTAGATTAGGGTTGTCTTTACTTTCTGGATCACTGTAGTTAGATTCTGGGATATTTCTGAGATATGTATTCATTTTAGTCACTTAGAATTCTGGATTTGTATCTCTGTGATGTTACATTCCTGGATGTTATCTATCTTTATCTTTCTATCTCATTCCTGTTCCATCCTAGATGTGGTTGAGTTATATTCTGTTATGTCACCCAATTCGGGGATTATAACTGTATATAACCCTTATCTGTTAGATGTTATGACCTAGGACAGCGTTCTACCGCCGACACTGCAGCGTAGGCTGGACGTACCCACGTCACGTGCCCTTATTCTAGGGTGCGGGTCTTGACAGAGACCCACAATGGAACCACTGACAATCAGACTGCCTAGGGTTGGCCAGCCACAAATGGAGAAGCTCAATCCCTCCGACAAGCTAATGACGATACGCCTTCCCAAGAAGAGTCGCCACCCCGATACAAAGTCGGGGGCTTCTAGCGAGCCAACAACTCCCCGCCCAGCATCAGGTACCAAAGTAGGGGTCGCTAGTTTTCCAACAACTCCACGCTCGGCTCCACCAGCTGAACCCCTGACGATCAAGCTGCCTAGGTTGTCCTCTCAGTCTTCATTTATACATGGTGTAGCCGAAGAAGAACCGGAGCTAGCCAAGTATGTGGCTGCCCATACTGATGTTCCCTCCGCAGATGATGTAATCCCGCTAGAAAAGATACCTTACTTCATCAATAAAGGGCAATCTTTGAACTACCTCGAGCTTAATAAGCTTTGTACAATGTATGCTATGGAACAAGGTATAGACACTGACCTACACACACAGGTGACAAATGTGTACACCACAAACCAGCTTACTCCAGTGGAAGATGCTTACCGCATAATCGAGGGAGGGGACCATCCAATCATCTTCGGCCGGAAGGACGACCCGCAGCCCTTCACCATAGAAGAAGTCGATCTTGAATCAGATACCGAGAGACTGCCTCTGTATCTTTATAGCCCCCAATCCAAATACCTCATGCAAAAACAGGGGTATGATCTGGAGACTACACCAGGTTTGAACTACGGCACTGGTCAACGTTTACCTTTGAAGCGGCCAGTCCTGGCTGGGAAACCACGAGACTACTACAACAAAACCAGATGTGGGCTAGGTTATGTCACACCTGCGACAACCCCTGAAATCTCAAGGGAGGAATGCGACTGGCATTCACATTCAACCGAGTCACCAACTTCTGATTCGAATACCAGCATCGGAAACGTATTCAGACAAGTTATGTCAGTCAATATGGCATTCGCCGACGCTTACGAAGAAGATGAAGACATTCCTAAAATCCTCGAGTCCGAGCCGTGGGCCCAACAGTTGGATGCACAATGGGAAAAGCGATTCGAACAGAGAGAACCTCCTACTGAAGATGAGGTCATACAAGTGGATCTCGGCAGCAAATCTTCTCCAAAACCAATCTTCGTCAGTAAGAGCCTAACAGACGAAGAGCGAGAATCGCTGCTGGAACTTGTCAAAGAATATATTTATGTGCTCGCCTGGAGCTATGAAGACATGCCAGGACTCAACCCCGAGGTTGCCCTTCACAAGCTCAACATTCGGCCAGAGGCAAAGCCGGTCAAACAACAACAGCGACTCTTTCGCCCGGGCATCATGGATGCGATCGAAGCCGAAGTCAACAAACTGATAGCCAGCGACTTCATACGCAAAGAGCCACATCCAGACTGGGTCGCCAACATAGTACCGATCCTCAAGAAGAATGGAAAGATTCGAATCTGCATCGACTTCCGCAATCTAAACGAGGTGTGTCCCAAAGATGAATTCTCCCTCCCTATTACAGACATAATGATCGACAACACATGCGGCTTCGAACGCATGTCATTCATGGATGGTTTCTCGGGGCACAACCAAATCAAGATGTCTCCTGACGACGAAAAGCATACATCATTCCGAACACCGATTGGCACATACTACTACACAGTCATACCTTTCGGTTTAAAGAATGTTGGTGCCACATATCAAAGAGCCATGAGTATCATCTTCAGAGACCACTTACGCAAGACGGTGGAGTGCTACATTGATGATATCGCCGTCGAGAGTCGCTGTAAGGGAGACCATCTCCAGGATCTCAGGACGGTATTCGACCTGATGCGAGCACACAACCTGAAGATGAATCCCACAAAATCCTTCTTGGGCGTATCTAGCGGAAAGTTCTTGGGTTTCATCATCACCGCCCAGGGTATCCATGTAGACCCTGAGAAGATGAAGGCAATCATGGAGATGGGTCCCCCGAGAAATTTCCGAGAACTTCGAGGCCTCCAAGGGAGGCTAGCTTACATCAGGAGGTTCATTTCTAACCTCTCCGGGCGATGTCGACCATTCACCCATCTCATGAGGAAAGGTGTCTCTTTTGTAAGGGATGAAGAATGCTAGCGTGCCTTCGACAGCATCAAAGAATATTTGTCGAACCCTCCAGTCCTGGTGGCCCCGGTTACTGGAAAACTATTCCTGCTCTATGTACGATCAATGGAGCATTCCCTCGGCGCTCTGTTGGCACAAAACAATGATGCAGGTCCTGAACAAGCCATATACTACCTCAGCCAAATGATGATTGGGCCAGAGCACCGATATACCGCCGTGGAGAAGGAATGCCTCGCTCTGGTGTTCGCTATTCAGAAGACGCGGTACTATGTCACAGGACAAACCATATATGTGATCTCACGAGTCAACCCTCTCAGGATCCTCGTGACCAAACCAGGGGCACTCAGCTCTCGCTTCGCTACATGGGCAATATTGCTGTCCCCCTATCATATGATCTTCGTCCCGTAAAATGTTATTAAAGGTCGAGCTCTGGCAGACTTTTTAGCAGTCCACCCAGGCTCGGAGTCGTCCAAAATATATGAAGAAATTCCAGATGAGGTCGTCGACTCGCATGCAACCTCTCACGATAATATATGGCGAATGTTCTTTGACGGCGCCTCAAGGACCGGACCTAAGGGCAACATCATCGTCGGAGTCGGGGTGGTACTGGTTTTCCCTTCCGGATTGGTGATCAAGCGCGCTTACTCTCTCACAGAGCCCTGCTCTAACAATGTGGCCGAGTACAACGCATTGGTCATTGGCCTACAACTTATAAGAGAGCTGGGGGTAGAATATCTCGAAGCATACGGCAATTCACAGTTAATCGTCAACCAGATCCGGGGTTCATACGAAGTCTGCCATGAAGACATGATCCCCTATCACCAAATAGCGATCGACATCATCTCATCGTTTGAGGGGTTCTTCATCGAACACGTTCCCAGACTCCGAAATATCGAAGCCGATGCCTTAGCAGGCCTGGCTGCTTCCCTAGCAGTGCCAAATCATAACCATCAATCGGTGGATATGATAGGCCACGAACTGGTCTGCCCCAAGAACAACGTTCAATTTGTGGCGAGTTATTCCGCTCAGACGATCGACGAAGTGCCAGACTGGAGACAACCATTCATTGACTTCGTAGTTTACGACATTCTGCCCGATAACCCAAAAGAAGCCACCTATATCAGAAGGCATTCTCTCAGATTCTTCTGCGATACAGAGACGAAAATGCTGTATCGCCGATCCTACGATGGATTATTGCTTCGATGTCTGTCAAACGTAGAAGCCAAAGAAGCAGTACGCGAAGCTCATGAGAGTGTCTGCGGGGCCCATCAGCCTGGCCCAAAATTGCAAGACCATTTTCGCCGAATGGGCTACTACTGGCCCACGATGGTAGCAGATGCGATAGACTATGCAAGAAAGTGCAAAGCCTGCCAAGTCCACGCGGACTTTATTCACCAGCCATCCGAATTTCTACATCCGACGGTGGCGTCCTGGCCATTCGAAGCATGGGGAATGGATATCATCGGTCCGATTACTCCACCTTCTTTCCGAAGACATCGCTTTATACTCGCAATCACAGATTACTTCTCTAAATGGGCGGAAGCTGTTCCGCTTGCAGAAGTAAAGACTTCAAATGTGATCAGCTTCCTCAAGCATCACGTTATATATCGCTTTGGACTGCCCCGAAGGATCATTCACGATAATGGTCTGCAGTTTGCAAGCCACGTCTTCTATCGGTTTTATGACAAGCACCGTATCCAGAATATTGCTTCAACGCCATACAATCCAGCAGCGAATTGGTTGGCAGAAGCATTCAACAAAACAATTATCAAACTGCTCAAGAAGTTCGTGTCGGCTAACAAACGCGACTGGAACGAAAAGCTTGGAGAATGCTTATGGGCATACCGAACCACAGCCCGAACAGCCACAGAGAACACGCCATTCTCCCTGGTGTACGGGAGTGAGACAGTCCTCTCATTGGAGACTTAAATACCCTCGCTTCGCGTCGCTCTCACTTGTCAATTGACGACGGACGATAACTACCGTCGTTGGCTACAAGAGTTCGAGGCCTTAGATGAAACGCGCCTCCTGGCTCAGCAACGGATCGAGCTATACCAAGGACGCATCTCCGGAGCCTTCGACAAGAAGGTTAAAATCAGAACATTCCAAGTGGGCGATCTCGTTCTGGCAGTCCGGAGGCCGATGGTCATGACTCACAAGACCGCCGGCAAGTTCTAGCCAAAATTGGAAGGTCCGTTTATCATTGAGGCCGTATTCTCCAACGGTGCTTGCCGCCTCGCAAAATAAAATGGAGACTTGCTCATGTTGCCCGTCAACGGCAAGTTTTTGAAGAAATATTATGTCTGAACGATATTTTCCAGATCATCGAGTTATGTACCCGCTGGTGCCGCTGAACTCACATCCATAACATTCCAGACTATTGAGTTATGTACCCGCTAGTGCCACTGAACTCACATTTCCAAATTCTCGATTATTAATTTATGTACCCTCCCGTACCGCTGAACTCACAATCTCCTAGATTATTGAGTTATGTACCTGCTGGTGCCGTTGAACTCACATCCACAACATTCCAGATTACTGAGTTATGTACCCGCTGGTGCCGCTGAACTCACATCCACAACATCCCAGATTATCGAGTCATGTACCTGCAGGTGCCTCTGAACTCACATTCCGGTCACTCTTTCAGATAGTAAGTCATGTATGACCATACCTCTGAACTTTCTTCCTAAAAGAGATCCTCCCTCATGATCTACTATCCGCACTCCCAGCGCACAAAAAGGGTAACAGATCCACAAATTTCCAAAACGGCCATGTCCTCATTACCTCTGAGTCGTTTCACTTCCGCCAAAAACAAATCACCCCTTTACATAGAACTTCTATGTCCTCATTACCTCTAAGTCATTCTATGTACCCTCCTTCATTAATCCCACTCCTGCCATGTCCTCATTACCTCTGAGTGGGAAGGCTCCGTCGAAGAAACCTTCATGCTTGTCATGTCCTCATTACCTCAGAGTAAGTATGTTGATTCCTTTTCGACTTATTATCCGTACCCACAACCGGAGTACGCCAAGGATAATAGGTCCACAAATATTCTCCGTTGGGTCCACTCCTGCCATGTCCTCATTACCTCTGAGTAGGAAGACTCCACGGTAAAACCCTCATACTTGCCATGTCCTCATTACCTCTGAGTAAGCATGTTGGTTCCCTTTTCATCCTATTATCCGTATCCCAAGCCAGGGTACGCCAAGGATAGTAGGTCCACAAATATCCTCCTCTGAGTCCACTCCTGCCATGTCCTTATTACCTCTGAGTAGGAAGACTCCGCGGTAAAACACCCATACTTTCCATGTCCTCATTACCTCTGAGTAAGTATGTTGGTTTTCTCTCGTCTTATTATCCATATCCTGCACCAGGATACGCCAAGGATAATAGGCCCACAAATGTCCTCTGTTGACCACAAATGTCTGCAGCTGACCACAAATGCCGTACTAAGTCCCCTAGTACATCTACATCTTTCCTCATCATCACATGCTTTTGGAGCCCAGCTGTTCCATAGCATTCTTTCACCCAATGCATAGAACTTCCATGTTGATAGCACCTCTGAATTGTTCTGTGTACCCTTCATGGAGCCCACTCCTGCCACGTCCTCATCACCTATGAGTAGGAAGGCTCCATTGAAGAAACCCTCATTTTTACCACGTCCTCATTACCTCTGAGTAAGTATGTTGGTTCTCTCTCGTCTTATTATCCGTACCTAAAAATAAGGTACGCCAAGGATGATAAGTCCACACAAAATCCCCAGCGGAAGCACCCAAACCTATCACATCCATGCTACCTCTGATATGATCTCCACACCAAAACAACTATACTTTCCATGCTTCTTATTCAAAGTGTTCCAAATTTTCAATTTGAAAACTTTGAAGGGGGTCTTGTAGAAGCATGGAAAATATTGCTTTTAGTCCCACATCGGAAAGGAGAAAAAGAAAGGGCTCACTCCATTCTATAAATAGAGCCCTCTTGCCTCCTTTGAAAAGGGCACCAACTTCTCTTCCCTCCTTCCAACTTGGACTCTTCCTACTACGCACCTTCGGGTGCTAAGTCGAAAAAGTCTAGGGCAGCGCGGGCTCGTCGAGCTCAGTCGGCCGTCCCAACCTCTGACCATCAGAGCACCCCGCTAACTGTTAAAGCGGGCCTCTGATGGAAAGTTGTAAACATGATACCTACGCACTCGTGTGTTCGGGATACCCGAGCCCACAAAACGAGTACAAAGGGTGACCGAGATGTCCTTGACTTGCGAGATGGGATCCTTCACAAGCGCAAGGAAAGAAGGGGATTCTCTATGCCGCTCGAATTCAACATGGAGCTTCATGCGGCTCAAAATCCAGAAAGCTTCATGCGGCCCAAAAGCAGCAGGGGGCCTTAGGCGGCCCAAAATCAACATGGAAGCCCATGCGGCTCAGCCAGAAGGAGCCTCATGCGGCTCAGAAACTCATATGGACCGAAAGTCTTTTGGAGCCTCATACGGCTCGGATAAGCTCTATGCGGTTACGACTCCGGTAATAAAGACTCTTCATATGGCTCGAGTATGAAGACTCTCATGCGGCTCGAGTATGGAGATGCTCATGCGGCTCGGTCGTGACGACTCTTCATGCGGGTCGGTCATGACGACGCTCGTGCGGCTCGAGTATGAAGACTCTCATGCGGCTCGATCATGACGACTCTCATGCGGTTTGGGTATGGAAACTCTCATGCGGTTTGGGCACGACGACTCTCATGCGGTTTGAGTGTGATAACTTTCATGCGGCTCATGAGTACAACAGTTGGGACACGTGGCTGGACACGTGTCAAAAGTCGATCATATCTCAATAATTCAGATCTACTGCAATCAAAGTAATCTCTAGATTGGGTCGAATCCCAATAATCATAACAAACAGTGGGGACACGTTGCAGAGAATGATTCATATTTATGCATTCAGATTTGTAAACGTCAACAAATCACCATGATACAGATTTGTTGCAATCAGCATTAATTACTCATTGGATTCGGCGCAATCTACATTAATGACCCAGATTCAACACATTCAGGATTAATGGCCCAGATTGATTAATCAAGAGACCGCCGACTTTTGAGAGGGGGCAATCATTGCAAACCCTAATGATGCCTCCAACTCTTATAAATAGCAAGGTGCCATTCCATTGCAAAAAGGACCCCCGGCCCCAAATCCAGAGAATCAGAAAAAGAGAAAAAAAGAGAAGACACGAAGACAGGGAGATACGGAGAGACAGACAGAGGCGAGCAGAGAAAGAGAGAGCACACCCCCCCTCGGATCTAGAGAGAATAAAGAGAGCATTTCTTCATCAACGCCAAGTACTTCTTCTACAGAGCCAAGGCTGCACCCGATCGTCCAAGGTGTAAGGCGGAGCTGCCGTCGCTTTCCCGAGCCTCTACCGTCACCCCTAGAATCTAAAATAAACAATTGTACTTAGATTGTTGTACCTAGGTTGTCGTCCCTAGGCTTTCTTTGTACAAGCGAGTTTGTATTGTGAGTCTAAGTTCAGTCCTCCGATAATTGTTCTGTTCTTTTACAATCAATGGCAAACAGTGTTGGCAACTAGAAATTAGCAAAAATAAAAACTCTATAATAGACTAACTCTTAACTTCCCAAACCCCATCAAGTCACCCCTAACTAATTACCTATATTCTAAGCACACAAATACCAAGTACCACATATACATAAGCTCAAAAACAACAGCCCATCACATATATCCTAAGTATATCATTTATATATAACTGATCATCAAAGGGTTAAAGTAGACTAAACTCATAAGGAACTGAACAAATGCTTAGAAGTTAGGCTAAGGATGAATGGTCTGAAACATCAATGTAGGCAAAAGGGAGTGATGCTAAGGAGACTGAATTTATAAGCAAAGGGATAGGTCAATAGGGTCCACTTGTAAAGTTAAAGTGAAAGAAAACCTACATGGTGACTGAAACATGCCTTCAGATCAACCTGACCTCTCATCACTATCCTGACTGAACTAACTACATGTAGGATAGTGGTCTGAAAAAAGTGAACCAAACTGGTGTACAGGGAATGCAATAGGCAGTATACTGTAAATGAGTGCAGCCTACATACCAAATCAAATACATTATATATATAGAAGCTATATATATCTGCTTTACCCTCATTACCTCAATTCTACTCAAGTCTAATAACACCAACTCCCTACCACATGCCTATCACTCCAAAGAAGGGGTCAGATATTGTAGGGTGTGTTGGGACAGAACAGTGGTGTAGCATGGCTGCACATGAAGATGCAAAACAATCACATGTAGGACAATGATATGTAGGACATCTATATATGGAAAAAATTATACCAATGCCCAGGTAGAGGATTTTGGAAAACTAAACCATTACTGAAAGGAAAAGTTTTGGACATGAATTTGGACAGATGGGCTAAACAAGTATCATCTCTATCTAATACAATGAAAGAGGAACAGAATAAATGATCAAGAAAGAACTCTGATTAACAACCCATATTATATCCCAAATGTATTCAACTGTCCGAAGTGGACTGAACAACCATGCCCAAGAAAAAGTTTAAACTCCACTGTAGGGCAGGTACTGCAGGTTATAATGAAAGGTATTGCAAGGCTATCAATTATGGTAAAATGCTAAGAGATGTAGTAGGTCACCATATACAGAAGTAAGGATGAGTGCAGACCTCTAATCTGCATGATACTAACTCTCCAGATATACAGAATATGATAAGGGGTTGATGGCTATATTGGTGAGTCAATAATTGGGGTTTGAATAATGGTTTAATGAAATCTATGATCCAATATGGTAGGTAATAAAATGTTGAGTGCAGTGAACAACTTGAAATAGTATGAACCGAAGGAACAGGGTCTCTAATGTAGGGTCTGCACACTACCTATAAAGGTTGATCAAACATGACTGAACTCAACACAAAGAGAACTTAACTAAAAATAGAAAACTGAACCAAATATAGGCTAAACAATATGTCAATACCCTATACAACAATAACCATAGATACCAACCAACCCATATCCATACGCTAATATCATCTGTATCTATCTATATACATAGACCTCTTAGTATTAAATGAAACTACAACTATACTCAAGGACAGGCTCTGGTCATGGGTGCCTTACTGGAAAGGACAATGAAAAATAATAATAAATCATCAAGGCTGCAGAGCAGACTAACATCCTCTATGGAAACTGGTAGGTATTATAAATAACAGGGGAATCATCTACAATGGGTTATTATTCTAATATCAATGCTAACTATCATCTCTAGGGTACAGACACTCTATAATCATCATATCATTACACTATGAAAGAACTACATATGAATAAGCTCTACAAAACTAAAATATTCCTACCCTTTAAGTTATTTGATAATAAAATACAATTTTATAACAACAGAAGGGTATGATAGAGATGATATGTTTAAAAACCTTCTCAAGATACAATCTGATAATCATATGTGTCTGTCCAAAATCATGTTACTCAAAGTCATCGCCATGCCAGTAAGCAAGGCTGCGATAAACGATAGATTCCATAACTGGGGTATGCACCTTTATAATCATGTCATTTGGAATTTTTGCTATGCCGACTAGTATAGCTGCAAGAATTTCTAAATCTCATAACCAAGATACGTACATCCGAAGTTAGGTCTCTATGTTTCTGCCATGCTAGCTAATATGGCTGCGATAAACTACAGGTTCCATAATCAAGTAGACGTTTTACGATGCATGTTATTCCCGTCAACATATGTTATCAAAAAATATCGTAACTCAGGCCATAAAACTTATCTTGATAGGAAAATCAAAATCAATAACGACCCATCAAAATCAAATTCAATAATCAAGGAGTGAGAGCGAACAAAACAAGGGAAGGGATTTCAAATTGAAGTTTAAATAAGATTCTCAAGGGTCGTCCCAAGAATCTCTCAAGGAATCCTTACTGTGATTGAGTACCTTCAAAAATATATCCTAACCTTACTGCAGGCTATAGTGATATTCTAATTCGAATACCACTACAAAAACTCGACCTGCATGGGCCACTACTAAAAATGTGTTATGACCCACACCCTAAAGTAAGGGCACAAGAAGTGGGTACGTCCAGCCTACGCCATAATATCGGTGGTAGAACGCTGTCCTAGGTCAATCATCTAACAATATAAGGTACCTGTACAGTATATACACTCCGAATAGAGGTGACATAGCATAATACAGTCTCAATCACATCTAAGGTAGAATATGATAAGATAGATAGATATAAACGTATCCACACAAGAGATACAATAGGTAGAAGTCTAAGTGTCTATGATAACATCTTCACAACATCCAGATAAAACAAACAACCAATATATATACAATAATGTATCAATGAGGAAGGTAAGATAAGAGTCTAAGCTAGCATTCTAGACTACTGGTGGCAAATCCTCTACTACAAGTGGGTTCAAGTCACAAGTGTTGTCTATAGCTGCACCATAATAGGTAGACACCGGAGCCTCATCCTCGTTCCCTATAATATTTTTAACAGGTCCAGTCAGGACAGGAGCGAGCACAATACTTCTCATGCAAATCATAACAGGTTAGGAAATATAAACATGCTAGAGAGTAAGATACATGAACTGTATGAAGATGTACATGAAAACAAGAGAGATATTTTTAAACTGGAAATATATACAAGATAAGTAAGAACTATAAGAGACTAGTGATTCAGAGCACAAGATGGTTATGTAAACGGCACGATGTTGCACACGAGTAATCTACAGAGGCTCACACGATTTAGATTGATCACATAACCACTTCTAGTCCTCCGTCCACCAATCAATACATAAGGATCCAATCAAGTTATCTTATTACACACGAAGTATAGTTATAAACGATGATCATTTGAGCACATGAGAGTACACGATTTCACACGATTTACACACGAATAACACGAACATAAGGATTACATGATGCCCATGACAAAGTACACGAATACGAAATGCCCGATGTATCCGCTAAGGGATAACATCGCATGAAAAGATCCATATAGTACCGATCCGTGATAACAATGTGTCAACATCAAGTAAAGTAATCTAAAATAAGAAATATAATCATAAACAAGACAATAAATGATCAAAGAATGTACTTGCCTAGTATCCTGAATATCTGAAGAGAATATACTGTCTGAGGAGTGGTGTCTGGCTCCTATAGAACAGTACAAGTCACTATATGTCCAAAATAGTAAAATAGACTACTACAATGTATCTACAAGATGTTTGGGGTCAATATAGGCTAAAGTCAACCTTTGGTCAACTCTAGTCAACTACACTAGTCAAACTAGGTCAACTAGGTCAAGCCTAACCCAAACAAGTCTTACTAAGCCTAACCATGTCTATCCTAGCATCCACACACAAAACAAGGCCACACAAGTCATCAAGACACATTTCATATATATATATATATATATATATATATATATATATATATATAAAATATATATATATATATATATGATAATATATAATCATAGCGCTCTCTTCTCCTTTGAGGAGCGCCGTCGCCTTGTGAACCCTAATCTTTCCACCGACCCCGGCTTGGCCTTTGGCCGGGCCGGCGTCATTCCCTACGATCGGATCACTTGACCATCGTAGTCTCCTGTCTTTTGCTTCCATGGCGACCAAAACTTTTGTGGAGGCAGTAGGCGTGGCTTCGGCGGCGCCTCTAATTCCTATCCGATCCCCTTCCTTCTCGAAGGGGGTTCCCATCATATCCTTTTCGGAGAAAGACGAGCAGATCTTGATCCAACCTTTCCAGTTTGCCTTGATTGGCAAATTCTCTCACGCCCGATCTCCGATCGACGTGATCCGTAAAGCCTTCATGGGTTTTCAGTTCGCGGGTGAAGTCAAGGTTGGTGTCATTGATCCTAAACACATCATTATTCGGCCTTCCCTTGAGGCTTACTTCCTTCGGCTTCGGGCCAGGGAAACATGGTACGTTTCACGCGCTCCTATGCGAGTCTTTCGGTGGTTGAAGGACTTCATTGCTACTCACGAATCTCCATTAGCTCCTACTTGGGTTTCTCTCCCTGGGCTCCCTCATCAATTATTTGCCAGAAACGCACTATTTTCTATAGTGCTTGGCATTGGCACCCCCCTTAAACTTGATAAAGCTACAGAGGAATTATCCCGCCCTAGTACGGCTCGTGTGTTTGTGGAAGTTGATGCTAGCAAACCTCTACCCCCTGTGATACGTATAAATATGCCGCATGGGCGCACTATATTTCAGAAAGTTGAATATGAACATATCCCGACCTATTGCTCGGTCTGCAAGCATCAAGGCCATAAGAAAGAAGCATGCAAATTACATACTCCAAATCATGCAAATCCCACTCAGCAGAAACACAAAGAAATCTTATTGGAGGCCAACAATACTTCGCTTCTTAAACGGGGAGAACCATCGAATCCTCATTTTAATGAACCTGTCATTAATAATGATGCCGAGAAGGGACAGCCATCTAATCCAGACATTAATGATCCAGTTCAGGCCACTTATGTGCAACTGCCAATGGTACAACAGGTGAACCCTTCTGCTAATGGAGCACAAGTCATTGAAGGCTCGAGTCCCGACCAGCCTCCATCCATATTTAATGCCTGTGCCGTCACATCCCGTCCTTCATCTCCACGTCCATCCTCATCTCCAAGTCATCCTCCTTCGTCTCCAGTTGTTCAGCTCTCTCCCACCAGACCGGAGCAGCTGGAAGACGGTGAACTCCGTTCTTGGGCAGACGAGGTTGAAGCTGCCGAGCTGAACCCGGAGCATCCTGTCGCCCCTACACTCCTTGCTCAGGAGGTACAAGAACCTGATGGCTTCCCTCCCGACTCGAGTATCCCCCCGGAAGAGGCCCACCACCATATTTCCCAAGATGTCCCTGGTGGACAGAAGAATAAGAAGGCGGCTCCCCCTCCCTCCATCCGTGTCCTCCGATCTACATCCAAGGTTTCAATTGCTCAACCCTCCTCATCCTCCATTAATGACTAAAATTCTTTGTTGGAATATTCGTGGGATTGCTAACTCAATGGCTTTTAAAAGACTTAAGTCTCTGTGTCGTACGAATAAAGTCCCGATTGTCATTATTCTAGAACCCAAAGTACTGCCAGCAAAGCTTCTATCCTACCAACTAAAGCTGGGATTTCAGAGTTCGTACAGTAAATCTAAAGGCAATATATGGGTTATGGCACGATCGGGAACAGTGCTCTCTGTGGTCGACTCTTCCGACCAATGTCTCATTGTTACAGTTTCCTCGTCTCTTTTCCCTGAAACGTCTCTTCTGACGGCTGTGCATGATAGTAATACCAAAGAAGGGCGTAGGCTTCTCTGGAGTCAACTGCTATTGGCTCGACAGCGATGGACTCTCCCATGGCTGGTCTGTGGAGACTTCAATGCGATTACTAGCTCGGAGGAAAAGTTTGGGGGTCTTCCTCCGTGTCCTGTCTCTATCAAGGAATTTGTGGAGTTCCAAGCTGCTGCGGGCCTTTCTGAAGTCCCTTATACTGGTAATCGCTTCACGTGGATCGATCGTCAATATGGATCACCCAAGATGGGCTCGAGACTAGACAGAGTTCTTCTTGACCACAAATGGCTTGCCTGGGCACCCCTCTCCGCCTCATCCCACTTGAATAGAACAGAATCTGATCATTCTCCCATCCTACTAAATATTGAAAGTGAAAGGCCTAACTCTCCTAGGCCATTTTGGTTTCTTCACTTTTAGACGGATCATGATACATTTCTACCGTTAGTTGAGGAGGCATGGAACTCGGTTGATCACTGCAATAGTCTAGTCTGCATTGGTTTGCGACTGGGGGCTACTAGACGGGCTCTTTCTTCGTGGAGTAGGGCTATGTTTGGTGATATATTCCAAGAAGTTAAGAAGGCTGAAGACGCTGTTTCATCGATTGAGGCAGAGTTCGAGACGGACCCTTCCCTTCGTGCTCAGTATATGCTAGCTCGGGCTAATCTGAAACAACGCCTTCGTATAGAAGATGCATTCTGGAAGCAAAAAGCCCGAATCAAATGGCATGAGGATGGAGACAAGAATACTAAATTTTATCATTCTTGTGTGTCTTCCAAACGAAATCGTCTTCATATTCATCACATATTATCTTCGGATGGTTCTACTCTCACCTCTCTTGAAGACATTCAACAGGAAGCGAATGACCATTACAGTAAGGTCTTCACTTCTACTCCTATTATTATTGAAGATGAGTGTCTTGATCATATTCCTTGCATCCTGTCTCATGAGGATAATGCCGCACTGACTGCTAAGACGACTATGGAGGAGCTATTGGCTACTGTTAAGAGCCTGGACCCCGCTAGCTCCTCGGGACCTGATGGATTCACTGGATCGTTTTTCTTGAAGTGTTGGCCTATTTTATGCTCGACATCATGGAGGCGGTATGTTTATTTCTTGATGGATTTGCTTTTCCTAAAGCTATTACTAGTACATTTTTGCTCCCCATCCCCAAATCGAAGCATCCGAAATCTTTCACTGATTATCGGCCTATTAGTTTATGTAACTTTGTGAATAAAATTTTCTCTAAGTTACTGGCTAATAGATTAGTTGATGTACTGCCTCGTATTATATCGCCGGAACAAAGTGGTTTTGTTAAAGGAAGGGAAATTGTCGACAACATTATTCTTGCCCAAGAAATGGTCTCGGTTATTGATCACGAACAATGGGGAGGGAACTTGGCTTTAAAACTCGACATGAGTAAAGCTTATGATAGGATCAACTGGGCATTCCTACTGCGGGTCATGAAGAAATTTGGCTTTAGTGATGAATGGAGCACTCTGATTTTGTATTTGCTTGACAATGTTTGGTTTTCTACTCTCATAAACGGGAGGAGATCGGGATTCTTTCATGGTCAGTGTGGCATACGACAAGGAGATCCTATTTCTCCAGCTTTATTTATTATTGCATCGGAAGCTCTTAGTAGAAGTCTTATCCACCTCAACAATAATACTGCTTACTCGGGATACTACTCTCTACGAGGTTGCCCAAGGGTGTCTCATCTTGCTTATGCGGACGATTTGTTGATCTTCTCTGGTGCTGACAAACGCTCAGTTCATATGCTCATGCAGGTCATCAACAGATATGAGGTCAACTCGGGTCAGAGGGTTAATGTGTCTAAATCTGCTATGATGTTATCAGATAAGATCTCTACTGATACTGCTACTGGCCTTCAACGGATGACAGGTTTTCAAATTCAAAATTCTGCCATGACCTACTTGGGATGCCCTATCATGGCTGGAAGACGCAATGCCACTATGTACGACGAATTGATAGGCAAAATTCAGATGAAGATCTCGGGGTGGAACAACAAACATCTTTCTTATGGCGACAGGCTAGTTCTCATCAAATCTGTTCTTGGTTCTATGCCTGTTCACTGTCTTTCGACTAGCAATCCGCCTATCTCGGTTTTAAATCGTATTGAAAGCATGTTTGACAGTTTCCTTTGGGGCTCGAAAGATGGCATGCCTAAACGATCGTGGCTTCGATGGGAAAGGGTGGCTCGACCGACTGTGGAGGGGGGACTAGGCATTCGTCGACTGGGGGATGTTCTGGACGCATTGACAGTAAAAATATGGTGGAAACTTTGCTCAACTAACTCTCTTTGGGCGGTATACATGAAGGCTAAATACTGCTCTTTCTCCCTTCCTGAAGACGTCGAACTTACATCTGCTGCATCACATGTATGGAAGCGTATGATTCGGGGAAGAAGGCTGGGCGAGGACTTTATTCTTGAAGACCAGGACAAATTCATTTGGACTCCTAGCCCGTCCAATAAGTTCTCGATCACGTCGGCCTGGAATCAAGTTCGCCAACAATATCCTCAGTAGGTATATCTCAAGAACATCTGGAATAAATGTATGCCTTCTAAATGGTCGATTGTTCTATGGAGAATTATTTATAACAAGCTACCTACGGATGATAATATCCAAAAACTTGGCTTCTCTATGGCGTCGTCATGTCATTGTTGTGTTCAGCCGAGTAGTGAGACAGTCTTACATATATTTGGTGAAGGAGAATTAGCTTCTGTGGTTTGGAGACACTACCAATCTATCTTGGGAGTCCGCTCAAGAAGAGGCGACATGCTGCAGCGACTCCAGGACTGGTGAAAGAAGAGACAGAAGCATGCAAAACAGTTGATTGTTGGAGCCATCTGCTGGGTGTTGTGGAAGAATCGTAATCAATGGAGATACGAAGCTTACTCCTACTCTTCGCTACAGTTGATATCTGAAGTTAAAAGGCAAGTGAAGAAGATCTTGATTCGGTACTCTCACTCAGAGGACCCTTTACTCTAGTTTATGATTATGGAGTTATGTTGTTTTGCAGATCTTTTGTAATGGATACTTTCCATCTTATAAATGAATAAAGTAGTAGTGTTTAAAAAAAATATATATATATATATATATATATATATATATATATATATATATAGGCAAATCATGCATGACTATATGCCTACATACATATATATCCACATGTTAATCATACACACATATTACATGTATACATATATTAGAAAGATAAAGGGATGTCACATGTGTAGGTAAAATAGTGTGTGTGTACAAGGATTTGTATATGTATAGTCTCATGGCAAGGGGTTAAAGTGTATGTGCGTATGGCATATAATCATGTGTGTGTTAAGACCAAAGCAGAGAGTTAGCAAGTGGTTAGTGTAATGGTTCTTAGTCAAGACAGTTAACAAGGTGAAGTATATCAAATGTGTGTGCATGTAATTTGTGTGTGTGAGTGTACTTGTAAATAAGTGTCAAGTAGTGTGTGTGAATATATGGTACATGTGAGGGTGTAATGTAGATTAAGGTGTATGCGTGTTCATGACAGTAGGAAATCAGTGTATGTGTAGTGATACCATGTGTGTGTAATACGTGCCACAAGCAAGTATATATAACAATGTGCGTGTAGGGCATAGGGAAAACTGGAAGCAATGTGTGTGTATGTACATGTATAATGTGACAGGAATCAGTAGATAGCATACTAAATCTCAGATTTTGTAACTTTTGTGTGTGTATCAATGTGACAGTTAGAAAATTTGTAGAGTGTATTTCAGTGTGTACAAACTCAGGGATTTAGATAGGGAGTGTGTTTACAGGAAAATGAAATCAATGCAACAATCAATGTGTCAAATAGATTCTCAGATTTACATGACAGTAGATAGGTTCTCATAGCAGTCCATTCCATGTGTCAAACTCAGTTATAGTGAATGGGTATTCTCAGGATTTCAAAGTCTAATGAAATTTCCCAGAATTTGGAGTAATGTGTGTGTGTCTGTGACACATAGAAAATAGTGTAATGTGGATAATGTGTGTGAACATGTATAGGAAACAGTATGTGTTATGAACATGATAACATTGAGCAATGTGTGTGTCCTGTTACTATACAAATTAGTGTATTAAAATAGTATATTAACTCTGGAATTTCAGTTTTCATCATGACAGTTTATATTAACAGCTAAACAATGCCAAAAACCAATTCGACATCCTATAACCCATCACCAACATGAACCTAACATTTGAACAATCTAATACATGTGTAAATGAATTAACATGGTTATTAAATCAGGGAAAATGGTTTGAAAATACATTTAAATTTTAGAAACTCAAAACAGTGAACACGACTATCAGAACAATTAGGAAAATGAAATTCGAAAGCTAATTAATAGTTAATAATCTGATTTAAGGGTTGGTAATCCAAGACACACATATGCACGTGTCTCACAAAGTGTTTGTGTCCAACCAAGTGGACACAATCGTGTCCACGAAACCAAAATCACCACACGATCACACATACAATGCACAGCCTCGTGCACGCGTGCACACGTGTCTAGCACACGACACAGGCTACGTGGAGACACGTGGTCGTGCACACGTGTATGCCAGGGGTGGGGCTATATGCCCAGTGACCTGATACTTGTCCACGTCGTGTCATGTGTCGACACGAAGTGCGTATCAGCGCAAAATATCCCAACTACACAGCCAGTACATAGCCAGTACGGGTCGAATTTCGTTTCCGACACAATACGACTCGACTCGAGACTTGGGGGATGACATGTCAGTCAGTGCCCCCTCCTCGATGCCAAATCCTAGGCCTCCACGTATCTTATGCAGTGAGCACTAGGCCCCGAGCAGCAGGACAGCACGCGCGGGTCAGCGCAGCGTGTTCGTATCCTCGTGTGGATACGACACGACTCTAAAACCACAGAACAAGGACACGAATATAAAGACAAACCCTAGATCTAGAAATTCATTCAAAAACATTTTCAAAAATAGCAAGAAAAGTTGGTTGTGGCATTTCATCAAACACCTAGACTAGAAAATTAATACATGTCCGATATGGACACGAAATTACATGCAATGGACACCAAACTTCCACTACAACTAGGATACACCTAGATCTAGGCTACCATGCAATAAAAATAGAATTAAAATAGAATTTGAAGAGTTTACCTATTGGTTGCAAGGATCAAGAAAAAGCCACAAATCAAACGATTCCCGTTGCTAGCCAAATTCTCCAAATTGTACAAAAACTGATATTACTCTCCATGAACATCAAATAGAGGGTGATTTGAAACTATTCCAGAAGATTTGTATGAAAAATGAATTAAAATGAATTTAATAGGAATTTAGGAAGATGGGGATTTACCTTTCCTTTCAAGAACTTGGTTGAGCACAAAAGAGGCAAGAACAAGGAAAAAGGATTATAAATAGGGGATTCCTAGTTGTGGCCAGCCATGTGTGGGCTTAGCTAGGGTTAGGGTTTTAAGTTATGGGCCATGGGCTAAGTTCATAAGTCATGGAATTAAAAATCACAAGTCATAAGTCATGATCCTATTCTTAATCCTCCTATTTAAAACAAGATTCTAAGTGACTAAAATAGAGTTGACTTAAGTTAGACTAGGGTCACACCATTACCTACTAAGTTACCAAAGCTAGGGTTAGCTTCTAGGACAGTCTACAAAGTCTCAATTAGACAAAGTCAAAAATACAATCACCAATTCAATAAATCAAATAAATTCAAAAAACTCACCAAATGACCAAAATACCCTCAAGCCAAAATGTGGTATTGACAGTGATGTGAAGCGGCTGTCCCTGTCTGAAATAATGCTCACTAGCACCCCGTGAATCTACACAATCTGTCGCATGTAGAGGTCTGCAAGCTTCTCGGTCGACAGCCCTACCTTGAATGGAATAAAGTGAGCGGATTTCGTCAGTCTGTCCTCAACAACCCAAATAGCATCCTTGCCACTTGGCGTACGCGGTAAACCAGAGACGAAGTCCAAGGTTATGTGTTCCCACTTCTACTCCGGAATAGGTAAAGGCTGGAGTAGTCCTGCTGGTCTCTGGCACTCCGTCTTAACCTGCTGGCACACAAAGCATCTAGAAACGAATCTGGCAACCTCTCGTTTCATCCCATACCACCAAACATACTCCCGTAGATCCTTATACACTTTGGTAGATCAAGGATGAATAGAATACTACGACTGGTGGGCCTTCTACATAACCTCCTTCCGTAAATCCTTGGGCACACACAACTGGTTTTCGTGCCACAGGGATTCATCATCTGCAATAGTGAAGTCGTCGAGCAATCTTGCCTCTGCCTGACCTCTGAGACATCGGAGCCCCTCATCTAGAAACTGGCCCTCCTTGATCATCTCTAACAGTCCTGACAGTATTTGCATGTGCATCAGCTGTCCTCGAACTCCCGGAAGAACAATCTCGATCCCCAGACTCTCAAGATCCTCTAGAAGATGCCAGTCCATAATGAGGAACATAGAAACAGGATATCGACTGAGAGCATCTGCTACCACATTCACCTTTCCAGGGTGGTATTGCAGATTGATGTCGAAATTCTTTATGAGTTCTAGCCATCTTTCCTGCCTCATATTCAGTTCCTTCTGAGTAAATATATACTTCTAGCTTTTGTGGTCCGTAAAGATGTCCACTCTCTCTCCATACAAATAGTGTTTCTATAGTTTTAAGGCAAAAATGACCGCTGTAAGCTCCAAGTCATAAGTAGGATAATTTTTCTCATGAGGCCTCAACTGTCTAGAACCTTAAGCAATGACCCTCTTGTTCTGCTCAAGCACACATCCCAAGCCCTTCCCTGATGCATCGCTGTAGATGATGAATCCTCCAGATCTGGATGGCAAAGCTAAAACTGGCGCTGTAGTGAGTCTTCTCTTCAATTCTTCAAATGCTGACTGGCAGGCGTCACTCAAGATAAACTCCTCGTCCTTCCGCGTAGGCTTCGTAATTAGCTCTGATATCTTGGTAAAATCTTTCACGAACTTTCGATAGTAACCTGCTAGCCCAGGGAAACTACGAATCTCTGCTACTGACTTAGGAGGTGTCTATGCTTCCACTTCTTCAATCTTCTTTGATCTACAAAAATCCCCTCTCCAGTCACCACATGCCCCAAGAACTCCACTCTGTCCAAGAAGAACTCGCACTTTGAGAGCTTCCCATACAGCTTTTCCTTTCGCAAAATCTCCAACACAATCCGCAGATGCTCCACATGCTGCTCCTCGATCTTCGAATAGATCAGGATGTCATCATTGAAGACTACAACAAACTTATCCAAATACTTGTGGAAGACCTTATTCATCAAGTTCATAAACACTGCTAGGGCATTGGTAAGTCCGAACGGCATCACCAAGAATTCATACTGGCTGTAGCGAGTATTGAAGGTTTTCTTCAGAATATCCTGCTCCCGAACCTTCATCTGATGATATCCTGACCGAAGTTCAATCTTTGAGAAGACCTTCGCCCCACTCAATTGATCAAACAACTCATCTATCCGTGGCAACGGGTATTTATTCTTGATAGAAATATTATTGAGTGCATGGTAAACGATACACATCCTAATAATCCTATCGTTCTTTGGTACGAAGAGTACCGGTGCTACCTAGGATGAAGCACTGGACCGAATAAAACCCTTGTCTTCCAACTCATCAATCTGGGCCTTCAACTCTATAGTTTCCTTCGGGTTGATCTTATAGCAATGTTGGGACTTCGGTGTTGATCCAGGCACTAAGTCAATGCTGAACTCCACATCTCGATCTGGCGACAATCCTGGCAACTCCTTGGGGAAGACGTCGAGAAACTCTGCAATCAACGAATACGACAACACCTGGTCTTTTGTAACTACTCCGAAGTAGACTCCCTTTGGCCTCTCTACGATCCGTCTTCTGAACTCGAACGGTAGAACTCCAGGCTGGCTGAAAGTAACCTTCCCTTCATGGCAGTCTATTACAGCAAACTGCTCACTCATCCAGTAGATATCGAGGACTATATCAAATCTGGGCAATGGTATCACTAGAAGTCGAGCACAAAGCTCCCTCCCAGCTATAGAGATTGGGCAATCAACCATCTCAATAACTGGCACTACTCCTCCTCCTATCATAATCTGACCGTTCCTCCCAGTGGGCTTAGGTGTGAAGTCGTGTCTATATAAAAACTCATATGATACAAAGGTATACGTGGCTCCAGAATCAAATAATGTAATAACAGGAAATGAATATAAGATGATAGAACTTGTAATAACATCTGGAGCAGCGTCCTTCTCCTCAACTGCGGCAATGACGTAAGCACGTCCCCGCTGTGGTCCTCCTATCTGCTACTCTTGGTGCTGTACAAATCTCTACTGCTGAGGTAGTAGAGCTGGTCCTCACTTGGGTGCAGCAGGTAGTGCTCTGGGTGGTGTAGGTGGTGGTCCTCCAGCCCTTCGGGGTCGTCCTACTAGTCTGGCTGTCACGACCCGTACCCACTTTTTGGACGTGAGCTCGTGAGCAAGCCAGCTACGCATCAAGCGGACTCAAGCCCGACTCGAATACGTAAATGCTATCACAGCTATGGTAAACTACCAAATCATGGCAAAATATTCTATATCTCAATCCACAACAAGAATATAAAATACGAATGAACAATTATGGGTCATAGTCTGGAGCCTATTATCATATTGTCCGATTAGACTCCAAGAATAATATGAGACTATAAAATAAGCAGAATATATCATGGTACATAATATAAAGCACAAGAAGATAATAAAAAAATATCACAAGCGAATACCTATATCATACATCGTAATCCTCTACCATCCCGCTCTGCTAACTAACTCCATGCAGTCGCTAAACCTGAAAAAATCATCAGGTCCTCAGAGGACATAGCAATATACATATAAACATGCCTATCTAGCAGCTTAATCATGCATGATAATATATAAACAGGATATAACAAGGAACGACACTTAACACGACAAGAGACTACGACCAAACTGCTATAAATTGACTAACGATAAGTGGCTACTGACAGATGATCTTGAACATGAACACTAGAACTACTACACGTAACTGAACTGCTCGATGAACAAGCGAACACGATATCAATGGAATACCAAACCCTCGACCCGAGTAGACTCGCAGGTTTGAACTAATCACTAATCCTCGTTTCGTGGACTCTCTGGTTAGTACTAACCCTCATCCTGAGTATGGACTCTCTGGTTAGTTCACGGCAAGGTACTCTCGTCTCGAGTATGGACTCACGGGTGCAAGTGTAACATCCTCGTCCCGAGTGTGGACTCACTGATGTAAACACCCTCGTCCCGAGTGGACTCTCTGGTGCAAGTCAAGTCAACACCCTCGTCTCGAGTGTGGACTCACTGGTGCAAATAATCGACATCCTCGTCCTGAGTGTGGACTCACGGATGTAAACAGATCAAGGCAAACACCCTCGTCCCGAGTGGACTCTTTGGTGCCATGGAAACAATAACCAGGATTTAGCAGTTCAATTACATGTACTCGTTCTATGACATGACTCAAGCAAGATACTGGTGAGACAAGGTATGACTTAGTCAAGACACGATCAAGTCCAGTATTACTACACTGTCAAGTCAAGCAAGACCATAAACTGGTGAATACGATATGTAGAAAAGTAGATAAATCAAATCAACTAAAAAGCTAATAAATCATATAGAATCTATAACAAATAGAGTATCTAATGATAATACAATAATAACATGAAAACTATAAACATAAAACTAAATTGTAGAGGGAGGCAAGGTATCTTGCCTGGGTGTTGCACGCAGCTCCAACAGAATATAGTCAACTGCTAAGCCATAAAGTCCAAATCATCACCACGGTCGCCAAAAGCTAAAATAAACATTGCCAACATTCTCAGAATAGTCAAATTAGCTGGGATTGCCTCTCCTTAAGTCCAATTTTGGACACAGAGGCAAAACGGTAATTTTGGGCCAAAATGGTGTCCACCGTTGGACCCGTTTTGCACCGAAAAGCGTGCCAAAGTCAATGGTCTCTAATGTCATCAAACTATACTTCTACGGATTCATTTTGATGATACGAACCCAACAGGATGTCCAATTTTGGATTCTGGCAGGCCGTGTACAAAATTACTCGTTGAATCAGATCGTGCGGCCCGTAAAATGGCGATCTGATCAATTGTCGCATAGTTGGACCAAACGTAGCATACAGAACGAGAAAAACGATACGGTCATGTTGACGCAAGTTTTATCTCGATCTGACGAGTGTGAACAAAGTATTTGGAAAATTTGCACAGAGGCCGCTACGGTAAATTTTGACGGAAACGCATCAAATTCGTCGCGTACACGCAACCAATTTAAATTTCGTCGAAGCCTACACATCCACGAAGTAGTTACGCACCTTTCGATGCTTTTGGTTCGCGACCATGTCGCCCGATTTGGTAGGACGTACGTCGTATCGAAGGTTTTCTAGTTTTCGAAAATAGGTTTTTTTCTAAACTTCGGAATCCAATTTCTCGGCACGTAGTCGACGAAATCAAATTCCGTAAAAATGAATTCAAAGCTCTATAGGTTGTTTAGGACTGTCATTAAATAGCTTCAAAAAGTTTTGCACGAGTTGATCGGAATCGATCCTCGAACAGGGTATCTAAACTGTTTTATCAACGAATTTTTGTTAATTTTTGGATCGATTTTCAGAGAAATCTAATCGGGTATTTTTGAATCTAATTAAAGGGTCACATAGATGGTTAGGTTGTGAATGTACCTGAGCAATTGGTTCGACAAAAGATCGAACGAGATGAAAGTTATCGTGTCTCGAAGTTGGCACGTTCACTGCCACTTCTCTGTTCTGTTGTGCTCTGTTCCCGTATGTGCGCGGCTGTGTCGTCACCAGCAGCTCGTGTGGTGGCGTGCGGCCGTGGGTGCGCCCGCGATAAACTCCGGTTAGGGGTCGTCGAGGTGTCGACGTTGGTTCGGGGTTAGGGTTTCGTTGTTCTGATCTCTCGACATATATATACATACGTATATATATACTGTGCTGAAACATAACAGGGGTGGGGGTCGGCTTAGCACTCGGCCTGGGGATTTAAGCGGGGAGGGTTCCTTGCTATTGGCCTATAGGCTGGGAATAGGATTTTAGCTGCTGTTGAGTTCTCATGGGGGCTCAGCCTGCTGATGGCTTTCTTATATAATAAAAGGATTCAAAACACATGAAACAATCAATGCAAATACCGGTTATCAATCAAACAGAAAGTAAATTAGACTACCAAGAGTGCCTAAACTAAGATGGTATGATGGATGCATAAATTGGAATTAATTAAACAAGAGTGCCTAAACTTAGATGGAATGATGGATGCATAAATTACAGCAACAAATGTAGTTGTAACCCATACAATTTGAATTATATAGAAAATGCCCACAAGTGGCTTAATATTTGTCCAGACTATAACATATTATAAGATAAACTTAAAGAGTGATCAAATGGTCATCACAATCATCAGCATTATCGTTTTCTTTCAATTTGGCTATATACAATACTTCAAGTAGAATTAAGATGCCGTTTAGATTCTCTGTTGAATTAAAAAGTTTTCTTTTCAATACAGATTTTGTTTTAGCTGAAACCTTGATGGGTGCATCAAATATTAAACACAATAAAGGCACAATTATTCAATTATGATAGTTTCAAAAGAAGAGTAATTTATGTTCCTTATATTATAAAATAAGATAATAATTTAATATTAATAATACCTTTTTCATATATGCAACAGTTGTATCGCCACATATTTATTATCCCATTTAAAATAATAATATTCATAAAAAGCACCTACATGGACGTCTTAGGACTCACTATAAGCCTACGCGGGCTTGGCTCGGTTCGAGCCCAGTCCGGACTAGTTTGGTATAACCTAATTTCCTAAAAGTCCAATTATTAATAAATAACTAATTTACATCATTCATAGGGATTAACTCGTAACTTGTACTGCTTTTCTTAGTTAGAACACACCTATGGCTCGACATTCCCCTAACATGGCTAGACACTAGTTAAAGCACGCAACTGTACCATGATTCCTTGTCGTCTTGTACTTCAAAACTCAACCACGGCTAAAGTCATCTACCGTAATAATTAAATAAATAATTATTTATAAAAACAAATACAAAAACCAGCATTCAAATAAAATAATTAATAAAAAAATATTTTAAAATTTTTTGGGAAAGGGATCTACAAATCTACCCACTTTAAAAATAATTTTTCCCTTGAAATTCTAATTCATAACTATTTCCTTAAAATTCAAAAAGAAAGTCTACTTTTACCAAAATTGCCTTAAATTTAATTCCTCAGAAATAGTTTATATTCTTCTCCTAGCCATTTTGTAACTACGAAATCTCGAAAACTTCCACCCACTTTTGGTCACACTACTCCTCAAAACATGGCCACTAAAATCTTATAATCTTCTAACTAGTCACTATCAATCCTTCCAACAGATATCTAGGGCATATGGCATCTATAATCCCTCAAAGCTCTAAACAACCAATTATTCAATAGTCAAGCAATATTATACTATAACTTAAGATTTTTTGATGAATTCTAGGCAGCACGATCATTCGTCACCCCGAAATAGGAAGGGACGAGAATCAAGGGTACGGAAGGCGATGAAGAAAAATCGAGAACAAATATGAAATTTCAAGGACGTAGAGAAAGTTCTAAGAGAATTTTCAAGGCAGAGTGAATTGAGATTTCTTAGGTTTAGTCATAGTCGCAGGCTCGTACCAGTATAGTTACGTAACCGGTACGATATGCTCTGACTTGAATGGGCCACCAAAAAAACTTGTCACGACCCGCACCCGCTTTTCGGACGCGAGCTCGTGAGCAAACCAGCTACGCATCAAGCGGACTCCAGTCTGACTCGAATACGTAAACATTGTCACAGCTATGGTAAACGGCCAAATCATGGCAAAATATTCTATATCTCAATCCACAACAAAAATATGAAACACGAATGAACAATTATGGGTCATGGTCTGCAGCACATTATCATATTGTCTGATTAAACTCCAAGAATGATATGAGCCTATAAAATAAGCAGAATATATCATGGTACAAAATATAAAGCACGAGAAGATAATAAAGAAATATCACAAGCAAATACCTGTATCATACATCGCAATCCTCTACCATCCCGCTCTGCTAACTAACTCCATACAGTCGCTAAACCTGAAGAGATCATCAGGTCCTCAGAGGACATAGCAAGATACATATAAACATACCTATCTAGCAGCTTAATCATGCATGATAATATATAAACATGATATAACAAGAAATGACACTTAACACAGCAAGAGACTACGACCAAACTACTAACAAGTGACTAACGACAAGTAACTACTGACAGGTGACCTTGAACACGAACACTAGAGCTACTACACGTAATTGAACGGCTAGATGAACAAGCGAACATGATATCAATGGAATACCAAACCCTCGCACCGAGTGGACTCGCAGGTTTGAACTAATCACTAACCCTTGTCCTGAATGTGGAATCTCTGGTTAGTACTAACCCTCGTCCGGAGGGTAGATTCTCTGGTTAGTTCACGATAAGGCACCCTCGTCCCGAGTGTGGACTCACGGGTGCAAGTATAACATCCTCGTCCCGAGTGTGGACTCTCTGATGTAAACACCCTCGTCCCGAGTGGACTCTCTGGTGCAAGTCAAGTCAACACCCTCGTCCCGAGTGTGGACTCTCTGGTGCAAATAATCGACATCCTCGTCACGAGTGTGGACTCACGGATGTAAACAGATCAAGACAAACATCCTCGTCCCGAGTGGACCCTCTGGTGCCAAGAAAACAAAAACAAGGATTTAGCAGTTCCATTACACGTACTCATTCTATAACATGACTCAAGCAAGGTACTGGTGAGTCATGGTATGACTCAGTCAAGACACCACCGAGTCCAGTATAACTACACTATCAAGTCAAGCAAGACCATAAACTGGTGAACACGGTATGTAGAAAACTATATAAATCAAGTCAACAAGAAAGCTAATAAATCATATAAAATCTATAACAAATAGAGTATCTAATGATAATACAATAATAACATTAAAACTACAAACATGGAATTAAACTGTAGAGGGAGGCAAGGTATCTTGCCTGGGCGTTGTACGCAGCTCCAACAGAATATAGTCAACTACTAAGCCATAAAGTCCAAATAATCACCACGGTCTCCAAAAGCTGAAATAAACATTGCCAACATTCTCAAAATAGTCAAATTAGCTGGAATTGCCTATCTTTAAGTCCAATTCTGGACACAGGGGCAAAACAGTAATTTTGGGCCAAAGCAGTGTCCGCCGTTGGACAGCGGGTCCAAAGCGGTGTCCACCGTTGCACCGAAAAGCATGCCAGAGTCAGTGGTCTCTAAAGTCATCAAACTATCTGTATACGGATTTGTTTTGATGATACGAACCCAACGGTATCTCCAGTTTTGGATTCGACAGGCCGTGCACAAAATCACCCGTTAAATTGGATCGTGGGGTCCGTAAAACGGCGATCCAATCAACTATCTCAGAATTGGACCAAACTTGGCTTACAGGACCAGAAAAAAGATATGGTCCTGTTGGCGCAAGTTTCATCTCGATCTGACGAGTGTGCACAAAGTAATTAGGAAATTTGCACAGAGGTCGATACGATAAATTTTGACGGATACACCACAAATTCGTCGCGCACACGCAACCAATTTGAATTCCGTCAAAGCCCACACGTCCACAAAGCCGTTACGCACCTTTTGATGCTTTCGGTTCTTGACCACGTCGCCCGGTTTGGCGGGACGCACATCGTATTGATAGTTTTCTAGTTTTCGAAAACAGGTTTTTTTCTAAACTTTGGAATCCGATTCCTCGACAAATAGTCGACGAAATCAAATTCCGTAAAATAGAATTCGAAGCTCTATAGGTTGTTTAGGACAGTCATTATATAGCTTCTAAAAGTTGTGCACGAGTTGATCAGAATCGATCCTCGAACAGGGCATCTAAACTATTTTCTAAACAGTTTTAATAAATGATTTTTCGTTGATTTTTGGATAGATTTTCAGAGAAATCTAATCGGGTATTTTTGAATCTAATTAAAGGATCACATAGATTGTTAGGTTGTGAACGTACCTGAGCAATTAGTTTGACAAAAGATCGAACGAGATGGAAGTTATCGTGTCTCGAAGTTGGCACGTTCGCTGCCACTTCTCTGTTCTATTGTACTCTGTTCCCGTGTGCGCACGGCTGTGTCGTCGCTGGCAGCTTGCGTGGCGATGCACGGCTATGGGTGGGCCCGCGGTGAACTTCGGCCAATGGTCGTCGGGGTGTCGACGTTGGTTCAGGGTTAGGGTTTCGATGTTCTGACCTCTCATCGTATATATACATACGTATATATACACTGCGCTGAAACAGAACATGGGTGGGGTCGACTTAGCACTCGGCCTGGGGATTTAAGCAGGGTGGGCCCCCTACTGTTGGCCTATGGGCTGGGAATGGGGTTTTAGCTGCTGTTGAGTTCTCATGGGGGCTCAGCCTGCTGATGGCTTTCTTATATAATCAAAGGATTCAAAACACGAAACAATTGGTAAAAATACCAGTTATCAATCAAACAGAAAAGTAAATTAGACTACCAAGAGTGCCTAAACTGATATGGAATGATGGATGCATAAATTACAGCAACAAATGTAGTTGCAACCCATACAATTTGAAATATATAGAAAATGCCCACAAGTGGCTTAATATTTGTCCAGACTATAACATATTATAAAATAAACTTAAAGAGTGATCAAATGGTCATCACAATCATCAGCATTATCGTTTTCTTTTAATTTGGCTATATACAATACTGCAAGTAGAATTGAGATGCCGTTTAGATTCTCTTTTGAATTAAAAAGTTTTCTTTTCAATACAGATTTTTTTTTAGCTGAAACCTTGATGAGTGCATCAAATATTAAACACAATAAAGGCACAATTATTCAACTATGATAGTTTCAAAAGAAAAGTAATTTATGTTCCTCATATTATAAAATAAGAGGCTAATTTAATATCAATAATACCTTTTTCATATATGCAACAGTTGTATCGCTGCATATTTATTATCCCATTTAAAATACAAAATATTCATAAAGAGCACCTACATGGACTTCTTAGGACTCACTATAAGCCTACGCGGGCTTGGCTTGGTTCGGGCCTAGTCCGGACTTGTTTGGTATAACCTAATTTCCTAAAAGTCTAATTATTAATAAATAACTAATTTACATCAATCATAGGGATTAACTCGCAACTTGGCCTATTTTTCTTAGTTAAAACACACCTATGGCTCGACATTCCCCTAACTTGGCTAGACACTAGTTAAAGCATGCAACTGCACTATCCGTGCCATGATTCCTAGTCGTCTTATACTTCAAAACTCAACCATGGCTAAAGTCATCTACCGTAATAATTAACTAAATAATTATTTAGAAAAACAAATATAAAAACCAGCATTCAAATAAAATAATTGATAAAAAAATATTTTAAAAATTTTCGGAAAGGGGAGCTACAATGACTGTGGCCTACTGGAAGTCTCTCATCTGATGAGCGTCTGATCCACAGAATAGGGAAAGTCTGAGCCTCTTACGACAGACCTCAACATGGTGTCCTGGCCGATGACAGTATGTGCAAGTGATCCCCTGCTGTCTCTACTGCTGCTGAACTGCTGGAGCTCTGGCAGAATGATGCTGAACTGCCACCGGCTGTGGTAGCCTCGCCTGAGTCTGAATCTGAGTTCTCTTCGTCGGTGCCTGATAGCTGCTATTATCGATGTCCCTATCCCTCTTGGGCCTCAGGTCCATTTCCTTATCCACAGCCTGAGCAATCTTGAGGATGCTCAAATAAGTCGTTGTATGGCTGATAGCTACTGTATGCCGCAACTCTCTGGTGAGGCCCTACTTGAACCTCCAAGCCCTCTCCTCTGGTGTGTCGACTAGGTTCTCTACGAACCTGCTGAGTCAGATAAACTCCGGCATATACTCTGCCACCGTCATGGTCCCTTGTAGGGCTGTGCACAATTAAGTCAAATCGACCAAATCGAACCAAGCCAAACCGAACCGATTGGTTTTAAACCGAATCGAAGGTTCAGTTGGTTTGGTTCGACTTCAATTTTTTCAAAACCGACCGATTCGGTTCGGTTCACGGTTTGGTTATGCCAAAAACCGTCTAAACCGAACCGAACCGAACCAAATCCTTGTTAAATAATTAGGGTTGGCCAGTTAGGTATGGGTTCATTGGGTTGTATTATACCAGTTTGGTTTATTTATTCACATCATAGCCATTTATCAAGTAGAAGTTGAAAGAGCTCTCTCTCTCTAGTCTCAAAGAGGAGTGCTTGCGGCTCATATTCTTTTCTAACTGCTCCTGTGCACATGAAAGGGGCTTTTGGTTGAATGTATATAATTATTTTTATATATATAATTGACATTTTTCTCCACCTACAAAGCACAAGTTGAATTGAACCTGCTGAATTGTATTTACTGTTGCAAAGTACAAGTTGACTGAGGTTTCACAAAAAAAAACATACAGTCCATTTTTTTATGTGATCAAAACCGACCAAGTCGAACCGATCCAAACCGAACCAAGTCGGTCGGTTTCAAAACCGAACCGACCATTTGGTTGGTTTGGTTCGGTTTTGTTTATTTTCAAACCGATTAACTTCGGTTCGACTTCGGTTGGGACCAAATAGGTCGACCACCGACCGATGCACACCCCTAGTCCCTTGCTGTAGTGCCTCGAACTGCATCCGAAGCTCATCTCGCTCCACGTCTGGGAAGAACTTCTCCTTGAATAGAGTTTTAAAGTCTGTCCAAAGAACCTAGGATGCAGCTAACTGGGGCTCCTCTCGGTACCAAGCTCTGGCAAGATCAAAAAGTCGAATGCTCGCAACTTCTAGTACATGAGTATGCTCATCAACAATTTTGTCACATGCCACTCTTTTGAAAAAATGTCAAATAGTTTATGCAAATTGATCCGCATATTAGCTTTACACCCACATCTTTTAGAAACTCGATCACGTTGATCTTTATGCAGTGTTATAATTTTTTAATGGTGTACCCCCTTCACGATGGCAAAACAAATCACATCTTTTCCTTTCTCTATCTTTTGTAATAAAACGACCTTTACGAACTAAGGACCCTTGATAGTTTGCATAGTTTTGGTAAAATATTAAAGCTTCTTCTTCACTTGAAAAACATTGACCAATGAATGGCACAAAATTGTTTTTATACAAATAATTGTCTTCCAGGGTTCTCTTATGCATCACAATATGGTCTTCTGCTAACTGACTTTCAGTAGACATTAAGGCGCATTCAAATCAACAATTTCTTTATTCTCATGTGGGAGTTCATTTATGTCACGTCCCGGCCCCGAAGAACAGATCGTCCTTGCTAAGGAGTGATGCTGCGTGAGCCTAGGTTGTGCTCACGCAACACGGGTTCCATAACAGCCGAATACAGCAGCTTGCGACCGGGGTCGTCGCATAGAAGTTCCAAGCAAAAAAAGTTGAATAATGAAGGCAACATGAGTATACAAATAAAATCCAATCCTTTATTGATATTGAAATAAATTACAAAGGCGCAAGGCCCATATTATAATCACTCAAGCACACTTTCTTCTCTCAATACAATTTGACAAGCCCATGGATTCTTCAGATAGGCGATGTCCATACATTATGTCCCATATAAGTTTTGACTTCGGGCGGTCGCACGCGTCGAAATGCCATGGAACTCCGTGTCTCGACGCATCCAAGCGGGCTCCATGCCAACCGATCTTCTACCTGTGCCTGCATATAAAAACGGTGTGGTTGTCAGTTTTAGGACATGGACGCCTGGTCTATTTGGTGCATCAACGACATAGTTGTGCCATGAATCCCTTCGTGTAACATAATCGAGGTAGTGCCTCACCGCTTAGTAACTTGTCCAATGTTCGTGTCGCAATAGTGTGGTCATGCCAACAATACCAACAAACTGACTTGTGCTTGCATTTTGGCCTACACTTGAGATCCAAACAACATGGCCGTGCCATAAACTCTATTCATTATTCAATATCGAGACCGTGCCTCACAACTCAATATGACTTAACCCAACTTTGCCTTACGACCCTTTCTGAACTTAAACTCGATAGGACTCAATTCTAACTTATGCAACTTTGTGTCGACGACTAATACTCGACACTATATCTCATACCGAAGCACGTATCCTTACTATGGCCAAATCTTAGTCTCCATAATGGCGTTGCAACCGTCCATACCATCTTGACTCAATTCGTGTCGTGCTTGCACCTCATTTGATTCGACCGATACTGTGCATGCGGATTATCGCTCAACACCTCAACTCATCTATATCAAAGGTCACTGGCAATTCAAGCTATCTTGGACCTTTATAGCCTGGACAGACTAGATCGTCCGACGCGGGTAGATAGCCCCGTCGAAAGCCTTGAATCACCTGAGCGGTACAATCCAGCTCAGCTACCTTTCTTCCCTCCTAGGTCGATACAGTCCTGTGGCCCCAAGCTACCGAAATTAAGGGCACAAAACCTTGTACAAAAGTTGTCCATAATGTCACGACCCATACCTGGGGTATGGGCACGAGTGCGTAAGAGCGCCCAGCCTATGCCACAAAATCAGCGGTAAAATGCTGTACTAGGTCACTATCTAACAACTCATACAATTATACGATGTACCTATCATGAATCTCAACTCCGAATGGAGGATAAGTGAAGATATAGTAAAACTCAATCACAGTCCAAGAACGATAAAATAACGCAGAAGTCTAGATAACTAATAAGACTAAACAAACAACAACTAAATAAACTACTGAATAATAATATCTGAAACAATCTCAAATACAATGTCAATATCTCTACTTATTACAATTCAAGTTCAAACATGAAAATCTAGAACAAGTCCTACAACTAGTCATCGGGTTACTCCTGAAGGTCAGGGCTCAATGTGGCTAATCACTTCCCAGGTCCATAGCAAGTAGGGCACGTATCCCCAGGACAAACATCTAAAAAATATATCCAGACAAGATGGAACGAGCACACCTCATTTAGCAAGTCCAATAAATGAAAAAGACTATAAAACAGTTATAGAACGTTATATTGATGAAACATGGAAGTTTGAGACAGGTAATGAAGTAGAGCAACAATTTAAAGAACAAGAAAAGTAATATAACGAATTATGAGAGCATGGCAATGAAGAATGTAAAAGTAAACTAACTGAACTAGAGCAATGTGATATGAGTCCAGACGGTATAATATAGTCAAGTGTGATCCCAGTATGAGTCCAGTAAGTAATTCTAGTCAGTGATTCGAGTTAGTGATTCTAGTTAGTGATTTGAGTATTGGTGATTCGAGTAGGTGATTCGAGTTAGTAATTCGAGTATTGGTGATTTGAGTAGGTGATTCGAGTTAGTGATTCGAGTATTGGTGATTCGAGCGGTAGAGGTTAGACGAGTCAAATACATGTATTACGAGTGAGTGATTCCAGAATACCAATACGTGTTGTGATAGAGGATCAAATAGAACTAACTAGAACTAAATCATAGTAATCATCAAATAAATGAAAGAACTATCAGAGAATGTACTCGTCTGATACCCTGAGCGACTGATGTATATAGATGTCCGAACTGGTATCACAGTGTCCTATTTAGAACAATATAGGTTACAATGTGTTCAACATATAATAATTGAAGTTTATAATGCAATCTACATAATTCTAGGTTAATATAGGTCAAAGTTAACTCTTGGTCAACCATCAGTCAAACCAAGTCATCATCTAGGGCTTGGTCAACTATCTAGTCAAACAAAGAGTCAATTGGTCAACTCTAGTCAATTATAATCAAATGTGTCAACCATTGGTCACACTCAACAATTAACAGTTACCTTGGTATCACAAGGTAAATCCTAACTTTATCTAACTTAACTAACTAGCTATCAATTATACATTTAACTCTCTCTCTCTCTCTATATATATATATATATATATATATATATATATATATATATATATATTCCTAACTGCCCTACTAATCTATTTCTATAATATTATCCCCTCATATGCAATACATAAATATACCTTTAGACTATATTCCAATGCCAAAACTATACTCAATGTATACAGATACCCACGTACCATACTAGCTTACACCACATATTTCTCTAAATGCTCAATACTATAGTCATATGGTATCTAATAATCTATATCATGCCAATACTATTGACCTTATAATATATATCATTATTACCCACCTTATCCAAGCCTCTTGACACTCCTACATAGGTAAGACACACAACCACTGACACTCCCTTTGTTATATCTTTTGAAAACATCTTTGAAAAGCCATAGTTCATTTTATTTCATTTTAAGCATACAAGGGGACTGTTCAGTTCAAGCACGATGACTATTTTTGTCATGTCATGTGCGCAACGCGTTTCATGAACCATAATTATGTCGCTTATTCAAGCAACTCTTACGGGCAGATTACAAGCACGATATCCGATATTTTTCTCGCGGGACATAATAATTCTTTAAGCAACTCATGTTCAAGAAACATAGCAACAAATGTATCACTTTTCAGTGATTCTTACCATAGTTGACGGTCTATCACTGCACAAGACAAGGATTAGCAAAAATATAATATAACCAGTATTTCTCTAATTCGTTTCTACACTGATACCTCTTAGCAAACCATTTATCGACTCACGCAAACCGAATGGCAGCTGTGACTCAAGGCTCAGCTCTGTACTAGTACGTGAACATACTATCAGTTGTGACTCCCCGGGTCAGCTATGCACTGATATACATACATACTAGCAGCTGTGGATCAGGGTTTAGCTCTTCACCAATCTATGTCTATCTATATGATGGTCCATGGGTACGTTCCCATGATTAGCCACTGAGACTCATGGTTCAGCAATAACCCCCCTGATCGTGAGGTGTAGCATTTACCTCAGGGATGCTATTACAATCTCTCCTGGGCCGATCGATCCCCAGCGCCCCAGGAACCGCCGAGAGACTATCAAATTGTGCACTAGTTGTCCAAGACCAATGCATGACTATTTATTCTATCAACTAAAACTATTTAAGGCACTGGTTATCAATGAGCAATCATTCTGTCTTTTCTCTTCTTTTTGTATAACAGAGCCAATAGCTCCTCTTTTCATTTCGTTCATTCAAACAACAGAGTCATTGCTCTACTTTTCTCTTTTCTAATCATTCATTCGATCGATACAATTGACGTCATTCATTCATTCGTTTTAGTATACAATCAGGCACAAGACAATCTTTAGCTAAGCATAGTAACATTTCTATGACAATAAGCATAGCAGCCTACTCTTTGATAGATGTTTGCCATTAAATATATAGCACAACAAATTACACATAAATTAAACTTGATTGCAAACTCGCTTGTACAATAGAAAGCGTAGAAAGAAATCCTAGGAAACAATCTAAGTACAATTGTTTAGTTTTGATTCTGGGGGTGACGATAGAGGCTCGAAAAAGTGTATTAACGCTGCCTTACTCCTTGGACTATCTGACGCGTTCCTTGCTCTTGAAGAAATTGCCCTTTGTAGGTTGCCAGCCTTTCGCAGGGGTATGGCACCCTGTTACTTATAGTGATAGATATCTTGAGCCGCATGGATGGTCGCATGGCTACGTGGCTACAGCAGCACACAAAGACCCATTCCTTGGCCGCCAGCTGGCGATTTGTTAAGATTTTGTTGCAGCAAATATGGGTGGTTGAGACTTGGTCAGCCTACCACGTATTCTATCGCAGGATAGGATCAATCTACTTGAGTCATTTTGAGCCGCATAAGTCTTTCAGTGTTCGGCCATGCTGGGCCGTATAAGACTCATACGGCTTAAGTCACAGTCTTCCTTCGTCCGCATGTAGCTTGGAGATTTTTTAGCTGCATAGGTTCTATATTCTGTGCCGTATAAAGCTCATGCGACTCATATTGCAGTCACCCTTGGCCGCATGAAGCATATAGATTAAGTCGCATAAGGCTCATGCGGCTCGGGTCATAGTCCTTTTGGCCGTATGGCCATGTCCAAACTAGTGACATGACATTTTGTCTAATCACGTCTTATCTTTTTTTTGTCAGTGTCATAGTTTGTCAGAGCTGTCAGAGCTGTCAGTCTTTTCAATTTTGATAGAGTTTGTCAGCTTTATCAGAAGGATTGATCAGCTTGGCAGTATAAGTAACTATTCTGTCTGTGGCTCAAAAATCAGTCTGGTGAAGATGGGCCATAGGGGGCATGCTGAATCTGTGATGCGGTTCTTCTTTATGCGGGTCAATCTATTCTAGAGTACTCATGCGGTCATTTGTGATCTGCATGAACCACATATTTTCTATGCTTTTACAAGATCCCCTTCAAAGTTTTCAAATTAGAAATTTGGAATACTTTGAATAAGAAGCATGAACATATGTCAAGCCGAGGAAAAAATATTAGAGTTAGGAGAGACATCGTACCGCATGGACATTTTGAGCCGCAAGGACGTTTTTGGGACGCAGGTAGATCTTATGCCACAGGGAGATCTTGTGTCGCAGGAAGATCCCATCCATACTGCCAGCTGTCACTGCTGTATTTAATGACTTGATTTGGTTTTGGATTTGGACTCTTTTTCAAGATAAAGCTGACGGCTGCTAAGGATAAAATCTCCAAACGTTATTATTATCTTTAATGGATACAAGAATCGAAGCAGCGATAACGGTTATTAAAGATAAAATTCTCGAAGCATCATCATTATCTTTAATGTCCCGATAACCGACGCGACGTTCATTTGTTTCCACTTTAAAAAGCCATAAATATGGGCCATACGGAGAGAGTTTTTCTTTTATCTTTTTCTCCTTCGTCTTTATTATCTTCGTCATCTTTTCTGTCCCGGTTAGCCATGGATCCGAAAGCTTCCAAGCCGACTGGTGCTACGGCCAAAGGGAAGGGACTCGTCTCTCCGTCGAGTGCTGCGGACTCTCCTCCCGTTCATCCTAACATGTAACCCCCTTTTAAGGGTAAGGACGGTGGAAAAGCGATGACTTAAATTTGAATGGCCATATCGCATATTTTATGCACAGGCCTGTCATAGATTGCCTCTGTACTTTGGCCATGATCGATATATTCCTCATCTTATGGGATTGCAAGTGTTCTGTATGATGGGGCAGTATGAGTTAAGCCACATAAGTGCTACTGACCTTCATGGATACCTCATACCTGAGCCGCATGAGCGCTACATGGCTGAACCGCATGGATGCCTCGTGACCAAACCGCATATACATCTCATAACTGATCCGTATAAATGCCTCATGGCTTAGCTGCATGAACATTACATAACGAAATTGCATAAGTGCTTTAAGATTGAGCCGCATATATCTCATGTTTTTAAGCTATATGCACGTTCCTCGTAACTAGGCCGCATGGGATCTATTTGGCTTAATGTTGTTTTGTTCTAACTATTAACCCATTTTTATAGGGATCCGGCTAGCAAATTTTTTCAGGACCGGTATCGACGATAGATTAAAGATGCACCATTCTGACATACACATCAGATAGCTCAGAACTCCCCATGCTTCGAAAGAGTTTTTTCTGTGCCATTTTGGCATACACATCAAACAACTCAGAACTCCCCATGTTTTGCAAGAGTTTTTCCCAGATGGTTGGAAGAACCTTTATACATCAAAGAGTCGGACCGTGGTCAGGCGTCATCATGAAAGTCCTATTTTCATGGCTCTCCAAGTAGGCAAAATCACCATTAGGGATATTGTTTTGAAGGTATGGTCTTTTGGAGGAACGGGGCTAAGGTATCCACAATACGGAGAAAAGAAAAGCATGCTATATTTGCCCTCCTTCGTGCAGCTCCTTGGAGATTCAATAGCCTTGTTTGCTTCTCAGCAGTAAAACGTGACTTCTTTCGAGGGCCATGAAACTGCTTTTTGATGAAGGCGAAGTGCTGTCAAACTGACCAAACTATGTATTGCTAGATTTTTCTTTCTTTTTTTTTTGTTGCTGATATAGTCCTATGAATGTAACTAATTTTGAATAAACAAAATACATACACTCCATTCTTTATTTATAGTATCTGGGGTGCTTGTACTAGAGGGCCTAATACAGCATTTGTGTTTGATAAAGGACATCCCACTGGGGGACTTTTTGTGAACCTATTACTCTTTTGTGCATCTGAAAATACGAGCAAATAGATTGAAGGATATTTTGTGGACCTACTCTTTGGTATACCGATGGTGCAAGTAATAGATTAGGATAACTTCTGTGGACCTACTACCCTTTTGCGTACTGGCGGTACGGGTAACAGATTTGAAACAAAATCTAACAGAGGTAATATGGACGTGATAGGTTTTGTGGTCTTAATACCATGTCATTTATCCCGAGTTGGGTACAGGTGATAAGTCAAGAGACTATCGATATCAGAGGTAATATGGATGTGATATACGATAATCAAGAATAATAATTTTTTTGGTAGACCTATTACTCTTCTGTGCACTAGTGGTGCGAGTAATAGATTTCGAGACAAAACCAATAGAGGTAATATAGACGTGATAGGTTTTGTGGTCTTAACACCATATCGTTTATCCCGGGTTGGGTACAAGTATTAAGTCAATTGACTATCGGTATCAGAGGTAATATGGACGTGATACACGATAATCAGGAACATGAAGTTTGCCCAGTGATAACGATAAGCTGGACAGACTCCTGTATGATAATGAATTAGAGTAGGAGTTCGAAGGTATCATCATACATGACTCTCCACTTAGGAAGATACAATAGAGTGTGAGTTCAGAGGTACTTGGTGTACATAACTCGATCGTTTAAGAGATTTGATGGTTTAAGGGACTACCAGCATGTCTTTAGACATAGTACTTCATCAGGAATTTACCATTTATGGACATCATGAGCAAATCCCTGTTCTATTTTTGTGAGCCAGTATGCACCGTTTATGAAGTACCAGCATGTATGGACCCTCCCACTTGGGCTGGAATTTGTCGGCGATTTTGTTAGTCATGAACATCGGTCTGCGAACGGCCAAGACGAGATCACCTACTTGGAATGTCCTCTGCTTGACTTTCTTATTGAAGGCTCGAGAGATGCGTGCTTGATAGAGCTTGATGCTTTATTGAGCTTGCAAGCGCTTCTCGTCTAAAGCTTCAAATTCTTGTAGCCGTCGACGGTAGTTATCGTCCGACATCAACCGGTAAGTAAGAGCCACACAATGTGAGAGGATCTAAGCCTCCAATGGGAGAACTGCCTCACTTCCGAACACCAGAGAGAACGGTATATTTCTCGTAGCCGTCCGACTCGTAGTGCGGTACGCCCAGAAGCATTCACCCAGCTTTTTATTCCAGTCATGCTTGTTTAAAGACACGAACTTCTTGAGAAGCTTGATTATGGTCTTGTTCAAAGCTTCGTCCAGACCATTAGCTGATGGGTTGTATGCCGTTGAAGCCATATTCTGAATTCGGTTCTTGTCACAGAATTGATAGAAGTATGACTTATGAACTGCGGACCATTGTCATAAATGATCCTCCTTGGCAGTCCAAAATAGTAAATGACGTGATGTTTTATGAAACTGATCACATTTGATTCTTTACCTCTGTCAACAGAACAGCTTCTGCCCATTTGGAGAAGTAGTCGGTGATTGCAAGAATAAACTGGTACCCTTTGGACGACGGCAGGGTGATTGGGCCAACAATGTCTATTCTCTATGCTTCAAATGGCCAGGAGGCAACTGTTGGGTAGAATAACTCATATGGCAGATGTTTGAAATCTGCATGTATCTGAGAAGCCTTGCACATCTTTGCATAATCGACTGTGTTTGCTACCATCGTAGGCCAGTAGTAACCCATCCGACGGAGACGATCCTGTAACTTCGGGCCCGGTTGGTGAGCCCCGCAAATTCCATCGTTATCCTTGCATAAGTCTTATTTGGCTTCTAAATTTGACAAACATCTTAACAGTAGTCCGTCGTAAGATCGTCGGTACAATATTTCTGTTTCCGTGTCATAAAAGAATCTGAAAGAACGCCTTCTGATTGAAGTTGCTTCTTTCATATTCTCTGTCAGGATTTTGTAGACTGCAAAGTCGATAAACGGGAGTCTCCAGTCTTGCACATCATTGGTTATTTGGACGGAGTAACTCCTATCTAATTGAATATTATTTTTAGGACATACCAACTCATGGCCTATCACATCGACTAGATGATGAGCATAATTTGGAACCGCCAAGGAAGCGGCGAAGCCTGCTAGGGCATCGACTTCGGTATTCTGGAGCCTAGGAACATGTTCTATAAAGAACCCTTCCAAGGTTGCTATGATGGCAATTGCTATCTGATGATAAGGAATCAGGTCCGCATTACGAACCTCGTAAGAGCCTCGGATTTGATTAACGATCAACTGCGAGTCGCCATACGCTTCTAGGTATTCGACTCCCACCTCTTTTTTAAGTCGGAGCCCGATGACCAAAGCGTTATTTTTGTCTACATTATTTGAACAAGGTTCTGTGAGAGAATATGCCCGATTGACCACCAACCGAAAGAGAGAAATTAACACTACACCGACTCCAGCAACGATATTACCTTATGGCCCTGTTCTTGAAGCACCATCAAAGAACATTCGCTAAATGTTATCATGTGAAGTCATATTTGAGTTAACGACTTCATCTGGGATTTTCTCATAGATTCTTACTACTCATGAGCCCGGATGGGTTGCTAGAAAGTCGGCCAAGGCTTGACCTTTGACAGCCTTCAACGGAATGAAGACCATGTCGTAGGGGGATAACAGTATCGCCCATGTGGCTAGACAAAAATAGAGTATGGCTGGTTTGGTCATGAGAACCCTGAGGGTATTAACTCGCGAGACAACATGGATGGTCTGCCCTGACACATAGTGTCGTATTTTCTGAATGGCGAACACCAAGGCATGGCATTCCTTCTCCACGGCGGGGTACCTATACTCCGGCCCCACCATCATTCGGCTGAGATAATAGATGGCTTATTTGTGCCCCGCGTCATTGTTTTGTGCTAGCAAGGCGCCGAGACAGTATTCCATCGCCTGTACATAGAGCAGGAAGGGCTTTTTCGGTGACCGGGGCTACCAGAACTGTCGGATTCATCATGTATTCCTTAATGTCATCAAAGACACGTTAACATTCCTGATTCCATACGAAAGAGACGCCTTTCTTCATCAGTTGTGTGAAGGGGTTGACATCGCCCTGAGAGGTTAGATATGAACCTTCTAATGTAAGCTAGTCTTTCCTGAAGGCCACGGAGTTCACGGAGGTTCCTCGGTGGACTCATCTCCAGGGTTGCCTTTGTCTTATCGGGGTCTATGTGAATGCCCGTAGAAGTAATGACAAAGCCCAAGAACTTCCCGCTAGATACACCCAGAAAGGACTTGGTGGGATTCATCTTCAGATTGTGCGCTCGTATAAGGTCGAACATTGTTCTCAAATCGTGTAAGTGATCATCCTTGGAGATGCTTTTGACGGCAATGTCGTCAACGTAACACTCCATCGTATTGCAAAAGTAATTTCTGAAGATGATGCTCAAAGCTCATTAATATGTAGCAACAGCATTCTTCGGGCCGAAGGGCAAGACTGTGTAATAATACACACCGATCGGTGTTCGGAATGATGTATGCTTCTCATTGTCAGGAGAGATTTTGATTTGATTGTATCCTGAAAAGCCATCCATAAAGGACATGCGCTCGAAGCCACACGTATTGTCGATCATTATGTCGGTGATGGAAAGAGAGAATTCATCCTTAGGACATACCGTATTCAGATTGCAAAAGTCGATACAGATTCGGATCTTTCAGTTCTTCTTGACTACTGGTACTATATTAGCTATCCAGTATGGGTGCTGCTCCTCGCGGATGAAACTGCTAGCTATAAGCTTATTTACTTCCGCTTCGATGGAGTTCATGATGTCTGGACGGAACCGTCGTTGCTGTTGCTTGACTGGTTTCGCATCCGGATGAATATTGTGACTATGAAGTACGATCTCGAGGATTAGTCCGGGCATGTCTTCATAGCTCCAAGCAAAGACGTCGATATACTCTCTGACGAGTTGCAACAACGACTCCTGCTCGCCGTCCGTCAGGCTTTTACTGACGAAGATTAGCTTTGAAGAAGATTCATCACCGAGGTTAACTTGCATGACCTCATCTTCAGTGGAAGGGTCACGTAGTTCAAAGTGCTTCTTCCATTATTCATCCAGTTGTTGGACCCATGGCTCCAATTCAAGAGATTCGAGTAGATCCTCGTCTTCTACTTCAATGTCAGCGGATGCCATGTTGACAGATAGGGTCTGCCTGAATATATCTCCAATGTTGTCGTTACAATCGTATATAGGTGATTCGGATGAGTGAGAATGCACTCGCATTCCTCATCGGAGCTCTTGGGCGTTGTTGCTGGTGTAACATAACCGAGGCCGTATTTGGACTTGCCGTAATAATCCCGAGGTTTCCTAGACGGAGTTGACAGCTGCAGAGGCGATCGTCGACCGTTGTCATAATTCAGACCTGGGGTAGCCTCCATGTCGTACCCCTGATTTTGCATAAAGTACTAGGCTTGAGGACTATACAGGTAGAGTGGTAATCTTCCAGTATCGGGTGCGATATCAAACTCTTGTGGTAAAAAAGGTTGAGGACCTTCTTTTCGGCTAAAAATTATAGTGTGATCCCCTTCCCTTCTGCCTGGGACTAGTTAGTAGGCAGCTCTAATGGAAGTAAGTTTGTTTACGGTATGGACGGTCGTCACCTGTGTGTGCAGGTTAATGTCCCAACCGAGTCCCACAGTATACATCAGATTGAGCTTATTACACTCAGGATAGTTCAATGGCAGCCTCTTATTGATAAAATAAGGAATTTTGTCCATATGGATTACATTATTAGGGCAGGGACTATCTACCTTTGCAACATAATACTTCGCGAGTTCTGCATCCTCTTTAGCTACCCCCTATGTGATCGGAGGTGGAGACGCTGTCCCGGGCAACTTGACCACCAAGGGTTCTGCTTGTGGAATTGGCTTGTCTGAGGGTCTTGGATCGACACTTGATTGCCGGCTCGTCTTGGGAAGACGGATGACCATCGGCTCGGCAGAAGACTTCGTGTCTTCCGAATGCTTTTGACTGGATCTTGGCAATCGGATCACCGTCGGCTCCCTAGAGGGCCTTGCATCTTTCGGTCACCTTTGATTAGATTTTGGCAATCGGATCACCATCGGCCCTATGACAGGTTTTAGATTTTGGCTGGTCCTTGGGAGTCGGATGACCATCAATTCCAACTGTGCAGCTGGGGTGTGGGAACCGGGCATCTCTTTATGCAAAGTTGCAACAAGGGGTTCGGCTTTGTCCGGTTTACAGGCCTGGAGATAAATTCTCAAGGGTTCCTCTAGCCCTGTGATGGCCTCCAGTTTGTCAGTTATGTGTTTCTTGAATTCATCATATAGACATGCCTCCGAAGAATAATAAGACTCAACCCCTTTGAAGGGATCGATGTCGGCAAATTCAGTCTTCACGAAGCCGTACTTAATGACATACTTGAAGAACTGGTGGAGGGTGGATGGCACGATCATATAGTCATGTATCCACGGATGCCCCAAGAGTATGTTGTAGGACGTATCTACATCTATGACTTACCAGGTAACCTCTGTCCTTAGGTCACCGATCTGACATTTCAAACGGATCTTTCCTAAGGGATATGTCATTTCCGAGTTGAAACCGCTAATGGAAGTGTTGGCCATCGCTAGCCGGTGCATAGGGATGTCGAGGACTTGAAGTAAGCTTTTAGGGATGATGCTTATCGATGAGCCAGGATCGATGTGCATCCTATCCACCTTGATGTCGCCTATGTATCTGGTGTAGTACAAAGGGCGATCATGCATGTTGGTTTTGATTAGCATGTCCTGTGTGGTGAATATGATTTTGGGATTGCATCCGTACAGTTGCTATCCTGGAGATCTGTCGACGAGTCTTCCCCTGTAGGTTTCACCTGGACTAAGTAAGCGTCGGCATTCTGGAGTGCTTCACTCAATGCGACACGAAGATCTTTGGAGAGTCTTAGGATCTCGTATAACGATAAATATGCCAGTGTATTAGCCAATTGTGCTAATATGTCAAAGTTTTAAGGTCTCTCCAGCTCTTTAGTTGCATCTTTACGGAGCGGCCTGTCGAAGTGGGTTTCTTTCGGCTTGGACCTGTCCGTCGGTAGAGGCTGAGATAGCCCTAAAATGTTAGTGGCCGGCAGCGTTGCTGGCTGAGGGTCTTCAACTGAACTACTCGAACTGGACTGGACTTGTGCCCCAGACCGGGTAACAACGGCCGCCGCTTCCTCAGCTTCAGCTGAAATTGCATGGCAGGATTTGGACTTCCTGTCATTCTTCTTGTTGGTTGGAGATGACACCGCCTAGGTAACTTCGGGCACTAAGTCTGGGTGCACCCACATGATCTCTCCTTGTGACGTGGTGAGAGGCACCAAGCCAGTTGTCTGGTCCCAGATGGGGGGATGATTAGTAACTTCCATCATTGCCTGGGGGATAGGTATTACCACGTCTTAATTACTTATTGGAGGGAAGTCGCCGAACTGAATTGACACCATGTTCTCCGCCACAGTAACTTCTTCAAAGTCTAGCGACGGAGCTTTGGAGTCGATAATATTCTGGATGTACCGCTTTAATTAAAAGTAGTCATGAGTGGCATGATAAACATAGTGATAGAAATGGCAGTATTTTGGGTCTTCCATCTCTACTGCTCGAGGCTCGCACCTCGGAGGAGGGAGTTGGATCATGTTCCCTTGCAAGAGCATGTCGAAGATAGGCTTGATATGACTATCTTTGGATGAGTAATTCACCTTGGGCCACTGAGCTTCTGCCTGCTTTTGTTCAGGCTTCTTGGTCGAATAAGCGACCATAGCCTGTTTGCCTTTATTGTCCCGGTTATTGGAGGTATCGTCAGTGTTTCTGTTATTAGAGGCGGTACCAGGATGTTTTCTTTTGACTTCTCTATCCGGGATGTGTAATCCCAGCTGGCGAGACTTCTTTAACTTTGTCTCCGCATTGGTGGCATTTATGATGAAGGTCGTCCAATCATTGAACTGATCTTCACCTATCCAGAGGCTGATTGCGGGGAGCAACTTCTTCTGGCAGATTTCAATCAAGGAGCTTTCGGGATTGCCTTGGGGCAATCTCATTGCAGTTTGGCGAAACCGCTCGATATAGTTCCTTGTCAGCTCCCTCTCTCCCTGAATGACGTCCAAGAGGGATGACATTGTCACGTCATGTCGCACTTCGTAGAATTTTTCTAGCAACATGTGCTTGAGGCCATCAAAGGACTGGATGCAGTTGTCCGGAAGGTTGCGGTACCAGTCAAACGTGATTCCCTCCAATGCTCCGATAAATAATCGTGTGAGGATGGCTTCGCTATGCGACAAATGGTCGGTTGTGACCTCGAAATAAGTCATGTACCGACTAACAGAGGTCTTCCCATCATATGAATCAATATGAAACGGCTTGTACCGTGGTGGAAAAGGCACATCTCTCCATGCAATAGGATATGGCTGCCGTATTCCAAGGCCCCGAGAGGAGTCTCGGGCATTGAACATTTCTCAAAGCTCCTAGACTTCCCTCCTTGCTTCCCTGATTTCATCTGCAGCTGAAGGAGCGGATGCTCCTAGATGATTATCGCCCAAAGGAGAAGCGGTTGTGTTGGAGTCCGCATTGACTACGGGTCCCAGGCTTGTTTGTCCGGGCATCCCTGCTGGTTGAGTCGGCAAGGCAGCTTTGATTTCGTCTACTGACTTGACCAAGGACAGGAGCATGTCTTCAAGTGCCTCTAGACGTTGTCGATCAGTAGGCGCTTCATGATCATCGTCAGCCATAAAGACTGTCCTTACGTGGGTAGAGGTGGATGGGATCGTAGCAGAGGCACAATCTGTGATGTACCCTCGTACAGAAAAATCGTCAGGGAATGTCAGAATGTCTTTCTCCTCGGACTCGGAAGAGGTGCTAGCCCCTGTGCAAGAAGTCGCATCGTCTTGGCGAAGGAGGTCATCTTCAGGGACGTCCACGTCTGTTGCGTAATTCCAGTAGATTGCTACCCCCTGTGTATGCTCTTGGAACACCGGGTTGTCGCATACTTTGAGGGAACTGCTACCCCCAGCCTCATCTACCCCTAGGGAGGTCGAGGATGTACCTCCAGGTGTTGGAAGCTTATTTTTGGATCAAGTGCCTAGGTAGACACCCCATGTTGTTGTTAGCAGTCCTCCATACGAGAGTTTCCTTACAATACTGACGAAGATTGCCGGACTAGAAGAGCCTGTCTTATTCCCTTCCTTGCCAGGAAGAACCTTCCGGGTTGAATTACAGGAGGCGAAATGAAATTCCTCATCTTCCGAGATTTGCACACATTTTTCAAGTTGTTGTTCGAAAGGTGCTGGCTGGTGTAGTCGTTGGAAACTGGACTGCCGATCTTCAGGTGCTACCAACTTGTCGCAGCAGCAGTTGATGATGACTTGGGTACAACGACGTCCCGGGAGGGGATTATAGCATGATAAGGTTGCTTCCTTCTCCTTGTGTTTGTGAGTAATCACCTCTCGCAAGTCGATAGAGGATTGATCTACCTTTGCATCCAAATTATGGACTCGGGTATCCCGAGCACACGGGTGCGTAGGTGTCATATTTGATCCCTGATCCGTGGCTAGTAAAAGCACTTGCTCTCGATCGTTGGAGGGAGACTTTGAGACCCACCCTGTCCGTTAGCCCGGGGGGACTGGACGCGGGTGGTTTTGTAGAACTTTTTATCAGAAGCCCGTATAATAGTTAACGGTGCCCACTGACAGTCAACAACTTGGACAGTTGACTAGGCTTGTCCGGCCCGTACTGCCCTTGACTTCCTTGACTTAGCACCCGAAGGCGTATAGTAAAAAGAGTCCAAATTGATACATCCTATATTCTTAATGGGCCGTATGGAGTCGGGCCCGTATGAAAGACGGTCGAACGTAGAGCTTCTGACAGGGCCGCATGAGACACTCTGTCTATGGCTAGGATTGTCTGTTGCAAGGGCCATCTGCCTCCGGCCAGATTTGGCTGCTGTATGGGCGATCTGCCTGCGGCCAGAGTTGGCTACCGCTTGGGCGATCTGTCTGTGGTAAGAGTTGGCTGTCGCATGGGACATTTACCTGCTGCCATAGTTGGCTGCCGCATGGGCGATCTGCCTGTGGCTAGAGTTGGCTGCCGTATGGGCCATCTGCCTGATGCCAGAGTTGGCTGCCGCATGGGTGATCTGTCTGCGGCCAGTATTGGCTGCCGTATGGGCCATCTGTCTGCGGCTAGAGTTGGCTGCCGCCTAGGCCATCTACCCATCTCTTTTATGCGACCTCTTCCTCATCCGCATGGATTTCCCTTGTGCCCCCGAAAACTCAGCATCGTAATATTTTTCTTTGCTGGATTTAGGGACAGTGGGGTTCTCTGAGGTCGAAAGCAAGGCCATAGGAGAGTCTTGATCTCCGTCTTGGACAGCAGAAGGAGCCTCTTCGAGACCTTGGTCGGGGGAAACAATTTTGTGCTTCGATATCCTGCGGGCTCTCTTTAGGTTGGCTCGCTTCTGCGATAGGCTGGCGCTCCCTTCAGAGAGCATTTCTTCGAATGCTCGTTGGTCAAATCGAACCACGAGTATTTGTTGCGTGGAGCCGAGCTTGGACACGTCAGATTGTGTCACAAACTTCTCATCAGAAGAGAACGACATCCCCAACAGGGTTGCCATCATGTCTGCCATTAAATATCAAGCACAACAAATTAGAAATGAATTGAACTTGATTGCAAACTCGCTTTTACAAGAGAAAGCCTAGAAAGAAATCCTAGGAAACAATCTAAGTACAATTATTTAGTTTTGATTCTGGAGGGTGACGATAGAGGCTCGGAAAAGTGTATCAACTCTGCCTTACTCCTTGGACTATCTGACGTGTTCCTTGCTCTTGAAGAAATTGCCCTTCGTAAGTTGCCAGCCTTTTACAGGGGTATGGCACCCTGCTATTTATAGTAATAGATATCTTGAGCCGCATGGATGGTCACGTGGCCACGGGGCTACAACAGCATAAAAGACCCGCTCCTTGGTCGTCAGCTGGCGACTTGTTAGGATTTTGTTGCAGCAAATCTGGGTGTGTGAGACTTGGTAAGCCTGCCACGTGTTCTATCGCAGGATAGGATCAATCTGCTTGAGTCATTTTGAGCCACATAAGTCTTTCAATGTTCGGCCATGCTGGGCCGTATAAGACTCATGTTGCTTAAGTCGCAGTCTTCCTTAGTCCGTATCTAGCTTAAGGACTTTTTAGCCGCATAGGTTCTATATTCTATGCCGCATAAAGCTCATGTGACTCAGATTGCTGTCACCCTTGGCCGCATGAAGCATATAGATTGAGCCGCATAAGGCTCATGCGGCTCGGGTCGTAGTCCTTTTGGCCGTTTGGCTATGTCCAGACTGGTGACATAACGTTTTGTCTGATCACGTCATATCTTTTTTATTGTCAAAGTGTCAGAGTTTGTCAGCGCTGTCAGTCTTGCCAATTTTGATAGAATTTGTTAGCTTTATCAGATGGATTGATCAGCTTGGTCGCATAAGAAACTATTCTCTTTGTGGCTCAAAAATCAGTCTGGTAAAGATGGGCCATAGGGGGCATGTTGAATCTGTGATGCGGCTCTTCTTTATGTCGGTCAATCTATTCCAGAGTACTCATGCGGTCAGTTGTGATCCGTATAAACCCCATATTTTCCATGCTTCTACAATAGCATACAATTAGGGGCATGAAAGCATACTCGGTTTTCATCTTATTTAGCATGGCAACAGTTCATTGATTGAGACAACATTCCAACTTAGCAGGGCAAGCATCCTATCATTTCTTATTAGCAGGCAACATGTCTTTTTCTTAGCATGTAGATTATTTCTTTTCTTGTTCTTAGCTTAGCAACATGTGAAATCTCTTACAAGCATACTCAATGATGACCATCTTGTTATTAGCAATGACATTCATTCAAAAACTCAGATTCTTATTAGGCGTATGCGAATAATAAATTACGTCTTTTTCCACCCACCCAGATTAATTGTCTTCTATTACAGAGTCATCAATTTGATCTATTTGTTTATCTAGTGCCTTTGCGGAGCGAGACACTACATAATTAGCCACCGAGAAGAAGTTTCATCCTCAAAACATAAGAAGACACTTACGATATCCATATCAACGATAGTCCTCATCCTTCACCCTCATCAATCCATGAAATTATGATTCATTTCATATCCAAAGCTCATGTTCAATAAAATATCTCAATCTCAATTAGTCAATAAAATATATACCGACATCATAAAAATACTTACGGGCTTATTGTATGGAACGTTCATCTCATCGACGATGTCAAACAGGCAAAAAAAATTTGATCAGGAGAACATCTTTGAATCAATAATTGGCCAGAGGATTGTGTTGCTCTGATACCATTCTGTCACGCCCCGATCCCGCAAAGTCCTTTCATCCCCACTTCAGACTCTGTGAGACCGCTCGTCCTCGTTTGGGCGTGATGCATGCAAGCCTAAGTTGCGCTTGCACAAGGCCAAGACCTGTACAATGACAAAATAGACAAGATTGATAATAACACAGCAAAACATAAAGCAGATAATTGAAGCAGCAACGGGCTATAATTGAACACAAGGTAACAGAAACCAATCACTTTATTGATTTCATTTGAACATATTACAAGCTCTCAATTCTCTCTGATACAATGCTTACGTTCTCTCAGAAACATTACAGCTTACAAATAACCCGTTCCAAACATTACATCCCTTTATATAGAAATCCAACTCTTTGCAACAGATGTCCATCTCTTGGCATCTCTTCAGATTTCTTGCTCCTGAGGATGAGGCTCGGGCTATCGCTTCGGACTATCCATCTCGATTCATGTTGCACCTACGTACAGACAGATGATGGGTCAGTATATCAGCTTACTCGTGATTATGAACAAATGCTACATTTGTCTGAAACGATCAATAATTTATTTAGTGAGAAAACATTTCTTGTGATGTGATCTTGCTACTTTTACCTATGTTCATTTCATGCAGTGCAGAGTCAGCTTACATCTTTTGAAAACATCTTTGAAAAGCCACAGTTCATTTTATTTCATTTCAAGCGTACAAGGGGACAAAATTTCAAGCACGATGTTTTATGAACCATAATCATGTCTCTTATTCGAACAACTCTTACGGGCAGATTACAAGCACGATATCGGATGTTTTTTCTCGTGGGACATAATAATTCTTTAAGCAACTCATGTTCAGGAAACTTAGCAACAAATGTATCACTTTTCAGTAATTCTTATCGTAGTTGACGGTCTATCCCTGCACAAGACAAGGATTAGCATAAACATAATACTACCAACATTTCTCATATTTATTTTTGTACTGATACCTCTTAGCAAAACATTTATCGACTCATGCAACCCGATTGGAAGGCTTAGCTCTACACTAGTACATGCATATACCAGCAGTTGTGACTCTCCGGGTCAGCTATGTACTGATATACACACATGCTAGCAGCTGTGGCTCAGGGTTCATCTCTTCACCAATCCATGCCTATCTACATGATCGTCCATGGGTACGTTCCCATAATTAGCTGCTGAGACTCATGGTTCATCTCATCGCAATAGACAAAACATCCTCCCTGATCGCGAGGTGTATTATTTACCTCCGGCATGCTATTACAATCTCTCCCGGACAGATCGATACCCAGCTCCCCAGGAACAGTCGAGAGACTATTACCTTGTACACAAGTTGTCCGAGACCAATGCATGACTATTCATTCTATCAACTAAAACTATTCAAGGCACAGGTCATCAATCAGCAATCATTCTGTCTTTTTTCTTCTTTTCGTATAATAGAGCCAACAGAGTCAAACAACAGAGTCATAGCTCCGCTTTTTATTTCGCTCATTCAAACAACAGAGTCATAGCTCTGCTTTTCTATTTTCCATTCATTCATTCGATCGATACAATTACGGTCATTTATTCATTCATTTTAGCATACAATCAGGTACAAGACAATCTTTAGCTAAGCATAGTAACATTTCTATGACAATGAGCATAGCATTCTACTCTTTGATAGCATAAATAAAAAACGGAGCTATTGGCTTCTTGTTTTGATTGATTGAGACATAGATGCTCTGTGAGACCATAGAAGACTTGATTGTAACATGCACCCCCAGTCTCTTGACAGCTACGATCGTTGTATGATGTTTATATACCTCATATAGAGTAGCTGGTCTAGTCCGTCTCAGTATTCTGGTACTGGGGCGTGACAAGGTTTTATTGGTGGCCCATGCAGGTCTATTTTTCAGACTTTTGGGGTGTTACGATTATAGGAGTCTCAATCAAAATATGTTTTCCTTGATCTTTTGATTCGTCTTCTCTTTCTTCCACCTTGATTGCTAACTTGATTATCATCCTCGATTCCTTCCTGTCCTGTCATTTGATACCTTGTATTCTTTCCTTTAGGGGCACATCATTCTTGACTATTGGAGGATCCGGTATGGGAGAGAATCCAGTAGAGCAGGGACCAGTTGGAGATCAACAAGGGGTAGCCCCTCTACCTAGATAGATTCACGTCGAGAACGTTAACAAGTACGAGCCAGTTGAGCCATAGAGGCCAGAAGCTCCCGTACCTCCAGTGATGTCGGTAGTACCAATATCACTAGACGTACCAGCACTATTACAGATTATCAGAAGGTTATTGGAGACCCAGCAACACCAGACGACAGCCCAACAGCAACAAGGGACCCAACAACAAGAACATAATGTGCTACTAAATCAGGGGTTACAATTAGCCCTTGAGAGAAGTATCAGGAATGATTCAGGAGCGTCGAAAAGGTTTTGTCGACTTAAACCGAGATACTTTGATGGCACGGAGGATGCCATCAGGACGGATGCTTGACTTTAGGATATTGAGGCCATATTGACAACAGTAAAGGTTCCAGTAGGAGAGAAGGTTAACCAGGTCAGACTGTTACTTCAGGATCTCGCCCGCGACTGGTGGGCATCCGAAGAGGTTGGAATGAGGCGTCTTATTCCATGGGATAGCTTTAGTACTACATTAAAGGCCAAGTACTTTGGTGTGGTAGCTCGGTATGAGCTTCAGCAGAGATTTATCAGACTCAAGCAGGCTGGTAGGACGGTGGATGGTTATGCAGCGGTGTTCTGCAGGTTAAGTAGGTTTTCTCAGACGATGGTGGCGACAGAGCCAGAGAGAGCAATGAGGTTCCAGCAAGGACTTCACTTAGAGATTATACAGCTGGTTGAGAGACACGACTACCAGATATTCGATGCATTATTTATGGCGGCTCGGAGGCACGAGCTGTCTATTCAAAGGATATCAGCAAGGACTGGAGGCCAGAAGAGGTCTCATACGTAGAGTATAGGAGGAGGAGGAGCAGTACCTCGGATGTCAGCACCAGCGCCTGGGGTCCGTATTCGTGATACAGCTCCAGTCATAACAGTTACGACGGCACCAGTTCGACAGCGACGACCGAGGCACCAGCAATGTTAGGAGGTACCAGAAGGTTGCACTTATTATGGTAAGGGAGGGCACACTATGGGAAGTGTGTCTGTCAGCGAATGGGCAATGCTTGAGGTATGGAGGTTTAGACCATCGTATAGCTACGTGCCTACAGATACAGAGGCCAGGAGGGCCAGCTCAACAGTTTTCGGCGTTGTCAGCTCCAGAGGTAGCACCGTATCAAAGGCCAGCACTAGCAGTTAGGCTACTAGCCCAGCACCTATTACTGATGCAAGCTCAGATGTACCGACAAGTACAATATCAGGTTTGTTAACAGAGGCCACAACAGCAAGGCTAGGGAAGGCAGTAACACAGAGTCCAGTAGGGACAGAGGCAAATAGAATTTGGAGTATTAGAGCAGAGGATGGCCGAAGGCGGTCAGATTGTCGGTAAGTTTTTAGTATTATCCATTATAATTCCTTGAGTTCTATATTCGAAGAGTGAAGGCGACTTTCTCGTCTCACTCATCTGCTCTCGTTTCAAGTGATACGTGATATTCATCATGTGTCTTGATTACGAGAGTACGTCCTGGACAGAGGCTCGTTCTTGATTAAGTCATTGGTACCGACTTATCTCAAGCGTTGACCCTTGTCCACTTTGGGAGTCAGCGTAGGACCTCGAGGACGAATTCCTACCCAACAGACCCGGGAGGCATATTTTATTCATATGTCTCCGATCACTTTCCTTCTAGGGTATGATTATTGTTTGTGCTTTTACTTTATTATTCTTGCTTTCGTAATCTCTTTATATGCCATGTGTTGTTTGATAGTTGTGCTTGCTATATGTCATGAGTATATTTCGTGATCTGAGAGCGCGCTCGACTAGCCTTAACAAAATTTCGAGGAAAAAAATTTCTAAGGACGGTAATGATGTCACTCTCCGTTCCCGGAATACGTAAATTTTTGATTTTTCTAAATATGGTATCTAGCACATGTATCGTGATTGTATGTATCATGTATTTGTAACTGGCCATGGCATGGAACAGTATCTCATCACGGATTAGTGTGCCACCCTTGTCCTTGTTTGGTAGTAGGCGTGGTTCACTACTTCGATGATAAGATATCTGAACCATATTGTGGTTAGGATTTCATTTAAATGATCTAATTAGTTGTATCATGTAGCATTTAACATGCCATTAGTCATATGGTTTAGAGCATGCTTAAGATTAGGGTTTCTTTGAATCAACCCAACCCCTATATATATTCTCTTCCTCACCCTCTCTCCTCATTCACTCTTTCATTTATTTTTCTTAAGCAAACTTTTAGGCAAGTACACCTTGCACCAAATGGAGAGATTCTTGCATTTTTTATTCTTGTTTTTTTTTCCTTTGATATTATTCGTCTAGATTGTTCTTCTCTTCATTCTTTACAAGTTTAGTTCTTGGAGTTTTTTCATTTTAATGGCTAGTTTTGTGTAGATCTAAGTTTCTAAAACTAGGGTTTTATAGATTTTCATGGTTTTAATCTATTCGCAGGATGAATAGTGCCACAGGCTTGTATAGTGCCGTATAGATGAATAGTTTCACAGGCATGAATAGTATCGCAGGCTTGCATAGTACCGCAGGTATGAATAGTGCCGTAGGCTTGCATAGTACCGTATGGAATGAATAGTACCGAATGATGAATAGTACTACATGGCTTGCATAGTATTGCAGGCTTACATAGTGCCGTATGGCTTGTATAGTGCCGTATAGTGTCAATTTGGCTATTTTTGGCTGTTTTATGTCTTATTTGGCTGATTTGTGGCCAAAATTTCTCTCAACTCCTAACATAAAAGTTGTAGATCTTTATATTGGCTTCAAGGATCTTTATGTCTCACTTTAACCAAAATTCATACGTGACTTTTATGTCACGAGGGGTCTATGTGACTTCCTGACGTGACCGTGTTCCTGACCTGATTACCTATATAAGTGCTGGTACCTGTTCTAAGTGTGTATTGAGATACAATATTAGTATGCACTGCGGTGCTATTTAATGAGTGCACTGAGGTATGACTCTACATGCTAAGTGATCATTCGTATTATATGTCAATACATGTGTACCTTCCAGTACAGTCATGGTAATGGGTCAGTAATAATGTCATGGTATATTGATTGTTGTTGATGTATTACACTAAGCATGGATCTAGATTTAGGACGCCTTGAGCCGATGTGGATTCATGCTTAGGGTACACGTACTATGGTACGACATATAGGAGGATGACCATGTGACCACGACATGTAATTCCAAGATAAAGATATTATTAATCTAAGCAACTTAAATCGGTAGAAGCATTGGAATGGAACAGAATCTCGAGATCGTACCTCACCAGCCACCCCAGGTCCTGTCCTGACATATCGGGTTTGCCGTCACATATACAGTTTTATCTGCCTATAGTGGATGACTATATCCGTCTCATACGTGCTATATTTTATATATTTTAGCACGGTGGCCTTACGGGGGACCGGTGCATAATCAAAGTGCTACGTGTATATATATATATAATGGTTTGGCTAGCCCTGCCGGAACGATACGATCTGAGGATTCGTATATTGTATTACTGGGATAATCAAGACCAATTATAGAAAGCCGTAGGATTGATTGGCTGCTTGTGAGCCGACTTGTTTGTGATATGTTTTCTTCTATTAGCAACTGAGGAACATGGACTAGTGTGGTGCGTGGTCCAACCCATGTCCTTGTTTGGTTGTTGGGTTGGGCTATTGTGCTACGATAGGCTATGGACCGAAGTTGCGATCAGAAGCCCTTCACCGGCCCATGGTTATAGGATATATCTTATATCTGCATGATATTAGCACAATTTATCCGTATTTGGTTGTTAGGGTGTCGTATTGTCTCAATGATATTGTATAAGCCTATAACTCTTGAATTAGGTCTTATTATTACGCTTAGGTTCTACCTCACTCTTTTGTGCTCCCTTTTGGTACTTGCTATTCGGGGCCTAACCCTGCTGGTTTTGTTTAGCCAGATCTCGTAGCACCGCGAGAGGATCCAGCTTTCTACCCGAACAATGGTTCACAACAGGAGTATGGGCGCTAGGGACTATGAGTGGGTTTCATCTTTATTGCTCAGATATCTTCTATTTTGTACTTGGCATTTAGCCACCGACACCTGTTTAGCTGGCTATTCTGGACATTAGTTTCCTTTTACATAATTATAATTAAATCAGACTGCAACTAACTATAGTTATGTGCTATTGACTCTCGATACTAGCTTATCATTTTGTATAGCGTATAGCGAGGCTCATGAATCATTTCGATGAAGCGTCGGGGATGCCTAACTGCTTTGTCTTATATGATTATTATTTACTGCTTCTTGTTTTGATTGATTGAGACATAGATGCTCTGTAAGACCATAGAAGACTTGATTATAGCAAACACCCCTAGTCTCTTTACAGCCACGGTCGCCATATGACATTTATATACCTCATATGGAGTAGCTGGCCTAGTCCGTCTCAGTATTCCGGTAATGGAGCGTGACAGAAAGATTGTTAGCCCAATGATTACATCGTGTTTTTGAATATGGCTAATCAATTAAGTTTAACATAATGATGTCACTAATATTCATATACTCACTATCATGTTGCTACTTAAACTTAGCATTGTCCTAATTGTTCTATATCATATTGCTATGATTGTATCGTACTACAATATATTATTTTGCTCGCCTAACATGTATTTGTAGACATGTATTAAGCATGATCAAACATGATCAAACCACACATATGTAATAGAGAATTAATGATGGGCCAAAGACGGCGTAATACAAGAAGATTTCTCTGAACTGCTTTGAGATCGTCACACGGTATCGTCATATATATACGGATACGTATTTTGTAGTGTATTTCATATTTTTTTGGTTTTCAAAACACTTTAAATTATTCTCAACTAATAAATTTTCTTTTTGACCGTCATACCGCCAGTATACCTGTATATACCAACGGCATACCTCCCGGGCAGATATTCCACATTTTAGATATTTTCGATTTTAAATATTTTCATGAATAGTGTTTCCGATATTTTCGTGAATAGTATTTTAGATATTTTGATGAATAATGTTTAGATATTTTCATGAATAGTGCAGATGCACCATTTTACCCAATGGATATTTGGTTTTGTTTGAATAGCCATGATTGACTTAGATTTTGACATGGATCACCATCCAATGGTCAAAGTTAATTTCCCCTTCTATATATATATCCTTTTACTTTCTCTATTTACATTCTTTAACTCTTTTTTCATTTATTCATCTTTTCTCTCCACTTTGGATCTTGCCAAGAGCTTGGTCTTGAGGTTGGGTGTAGTGTCTAACCCCCCTAGGAGGAGGAGTAGAAGATTACGCTTGGAGCTTATACTAAGCAAGTACATCTTGCCAAATTCATGAACAATATTGTTTTGTTGTTATTTTTGTTTTCTTTGGTATTAAATGCTTAGAATTGTTCTAAACTCATTTGTTAAGAATGTTTTCCTTGTGATTCTCGTCTATATGCATGTTTCTAAATTCGGTTAAAACTATAATTTAATTTTCTGTTAAAATTCAATATTGACTTAGTAGAAAACTCGGTATCAAGAGTGATACTGGTGTTACCATCATGGATCATGGTCACATATGCATATATGAGGCCCTCACCAAGCTTGTATACATAGATTTTGAGTTTGGTGGAAATCGGAACCCATTTCAATTTCACGAATACCTATTTTTGGAGTATTTTGAGGTATTGATCTATCAAATATTTGAATTTATGAAAACTAATACTCCCATGTTGTAGGAAATTAAATTTCATGCGATTTTGACCTTTGAAAATCCGAATTTCGATTTAAAACAAAGTTTTTATGGGCGAAATAAGTTTTGAGTTTTCAAGAATCAACTAGCTCTGACGGCTCAAAAAATCCGTCAGAAATCCACAAAAATACATCGAAAAATCCGAACTTGCACCACTAAACTTGGTGTGACACATTGGAAAATCAACCGGTAATCCGTAGTAATCCGCCGGATGATCCGATTAGGCTGTTTTTGTCCCTTTTTGCCCGTTTTTTGTCCGTTTTTGATATTTTCTTCGATTGTAATGAATTCTTAACATGATTTGATGACCTTGTATACTTAAAGAATGATTGTACACCCTATATACATATGACACTAGCTTATGTTCATATGTTCTCTATACTGACTATGTATTGCTATGCCCTTCCAAATTTATTCTATTTTATAGTCTATGCCATGTCCAATATTTACTTGATAGTGACCTGTCGTGGTGCACTCTTGGACATGTCTTTTCCTAGCTTCCTTGATAGTGGCTTTTCATGGCATACTCTTGATTCTAGTACATGTCTATCTCCTTGATAGTGGCTCGTCGTTGTCACCCTCATTTCCCGTATTTCGTATTTATACTCGTATCTGGATTTTTGCATGTATTTATTTTTCTCAACTTGTGGGATTTCGGTATTTCTCGTATTTTGGTTTTGGCATGGCTCGGTTTTATTTGGGGATGGTTCGGTTTGGTTCGATTTTATGTATTGGAGCACCCTAGCCCTATGCTACACCCTCAACCCACCATAACTCCCCCTCTTTATAACTCCACCAATATTTTCTCTCTCCTCATAACCACCATTTATTTCCTTCTTCTTCTTCTTCTTCTTCTTCTTCTCCTTCCTCTACACAACTCTCCCAACCCTAGGCAAGTGCATCTTGCCACTACATGAGAACTCTCTTTTATTTGTCCATTTGCTAGATTAGGACATGGTGATCAACATTTATTCTTGGCATTTTATGATTTGGAGTCTCCATTGTTCTAGATCGAAGCCTTCCTATTTTCGGATTTTTGCATGTTTTGATCTATTTTAGTTGGTTTTCTATGAGTTTTGATGTTTCCATACCGAAGAGCATTCAGTTTCACTCTAGTTGGAGCTTTGGAAATCTGGATTTGGAGCTCGGATGGCCAAGTTATAAACTTTTGAAGCTTGGGCTCAGCCATGGTGTTCTTGCTGTCTGGAGAAGACAGTGAGCAGTGTATGCAGAGCTGTTTAGCTTACGCACCCTGAGCTACGCGCTCTCTTTAGCGCTGCGTATGCAGACTTGAGTATGCTTTCTGTTGGAAGCGTGACTCCTTGAGCGTGCATGACTTTTCACGCACACTGCTCCTTGAGCATGCGTGACTTTTCATGCACACTGCTCCCTTCAGCGTGCGTGACTTTTCACGCACACTGCTCCTTGAGCGTGCGTGACATTTTATGCACACTGCTCCCTTGAGCGTGCGTGACTTTTTACGCACACTGCTCCTTGAGCGTGCGTGACTTTTCATGCACACTGCTCCTTGAGCGTGCGTGACTTTCACGCACACTGCTCCCTTGAGGGTGCGTGACTTTTCACCCACATAGCTCTCTCAGCATGCGTGACTTTTCACCCACGCAGCTCTCTGTAGCGTGCGTGTCTTTTCACCTACGCTGCTCTTTCAGCGTGCGTGACTTTTCGTACGCTGCTCCCCTGACCCTGGCTTAACCCTTGGCTCTTGGAGTTTTGGTTTTATTTCTTTAAGCTTGGCTCTTCTATAGCCCTGTTTATTAATATTTTATTACATATTTTATGCCCATTTTATATCTTTACGCCTTTTGTCATGAACTTGATTTTACTTAATATATTTGGAATGACTATTGTACCTGGCTTGGTATGGCAAGAAACTAGCATAACACGTCAGTGACCCGTAGTGGTGCACTCCTGACATGACCAACCTGACATGATAGTGGCCCGTCGTGGCGCACTCCTGACAAGTACCCTGACATGATTTATCTTGATAAATTAACTTGACTTGCCTTGACACCGTGGGTAGTTCTTTCTCGCTTGTTTGTTAAATCCACTTGTCCTGTCTTGCATCATGTCTAGGATGGGACTCCTGAGTACCACGGTCAGGAGTACCTACTAAAATGGATTAAGGTTAATAACTAGAATAACACAGTAGTCATGAAGAGATGACACAGCTACAAGCAATCCCGTTACCTGGGCGCTCTTGGGATCTGTAGCCTGCCGTCGAGTAGGGCACATTTTCAGCACACCGTCGCGTGTTGCATCCTCTAAGCCACCTAAGGGTACATGTGTCTCCTAGACAATGTACCCACCTGAATTCAACCCTAATCTTTCGTCCTGGGTAACCTGGATGGCCTGCAGGGCTTGTGGCTGTGGAACAATCTCTCTGCATCTTGTTAGTAATTAGGCCTGTGATAACCCTAGTTAGTTAAAGTAGTAAGCCGTAGTATCTGCTTGGCCGTGATTGATTAAATGAGGTATAACCAGTTTAGCCATGTCTTGATCCTGTACAAGATTTGCTTCCTGTCTTGATTTCTTATATTATTATCTTGCCGATAAATGGTGGAAAACCAAGTTCTGTTCAGATGAAGGGTTACAACCCCGGTCCTTGTTTGGTTTACGGGTTGTAACCTGGCTATCGGAATAGTTCCATGGTTATCTCGTCGTATATCATCCTGACATGTTTTCGTAATTTCTAGTTTTAATATTATGTTTTCTTGTGCTAATTGCTGGCTTTTGTTCTTATTTTGTGGCCCCCTTGTGGCACTTACTCTTTCTGGGGTTGACCCAGCTGGTTTTGTGTGGCCAGATTTTGGAGCAGCTTTCGAGGATCAACCAAGCTTCCAGTCCAATGGTGGCGACTAGAAGGAACCCGGGCTACGAGTGGGTTTTCTATTTTATTTCGGTCACTCTATTGTAAAGTTATTCTTTTGAGGCGTTTAGCCGACGAGCACCTGTTAGCTCGATGCACTTTTACTTACTGTCTGCCTACGGGCTGTAAACATGATTAACAAATCCTAGGGTTGATCATGTATGACTTAACTCTTGCTAGTCCTAGCATTTTGTACGACTAGCTTCATGATCAGCTGATATGTAATATTTGGGACGCCTTTTATTGTATATTTGGTGGTCAAACATCTTGTAATTATCTTACTTGCTTGTGATTGAGACATTAGGCTTGTTCACGACCATAAGAGGCTGTTGGCTTGTAGTAAACCCTCATATTTCTAGACAGCCGTGACCGTATATCGAGGTGGTTTCTATTTCAATATACGTAGCTGGCTGTGTCTGCCCCCGCTCTCCAGTATTCTGGTTCTGGGGCGTGACATGGTTTAAGTGGTGGCCCATGCAGGTCTTGTCAATCAAGAAGTGTGAGGGTTTACCGAATAGATGTCTTAATCAGTATTCGCCCTTGATCTATGCCCGTATTTTCAAATCCCTGAAATTCTTGCCCTGATTACATGCTTGTATTGTTGATCTGTCCTGGTCCTTCCTTATTGTTTCCCTGTGTCATTTTCCTCAGCGGCAATGTACCTGACCCTGTCGATCAGCAAGGAGGATCACCTCCCGTGGGCCAGCAGCAACCTGGAGATCAAGCCCAGCATTCCGGAGTCGCCTCCAGAGTGATACCTACTAGAGGAGAGTCACCGGTTCGGCCCGTCCAGCGCGCAGAGCCCGATGATGGTACCTTAGTAGGCCTCATCAGAACCTTGATAGCTTCCCAAGATCGTCGAAGCGACGCCCTGTACCAGACAGTTCAAGATGCTTTGACCCGAGGCGGACATCCAGGGAACCAGGCTGCCAACAGCTTCAAGCGATTGAACCCTCCTTTCTTCGACGGCACCGAGGATGCGATTGTCGCGGATGCATGGCTTCAGGATACCGAGGTGATTCTAGAAGCAGTTAGGACACCCGAGAATGAGAAGGTGGCGGTGGTACGCCTGCATTTGTTGGACTTGGCTCGTAGTTGGTGGGCGGCGCAAGCCATAGGATTAGTGGCACCCATTGCTTGGGCAGTGTTTAGAGAGAGATTCCAGACAAAGTATTTCGATGCTGTGGCTCGGTACGACCTGCAGACCAGATTTACCAACTTGAAGCAAGGAGGCAGAACAGTCGACAGTTATGCATCGAAGTTTTCTAGACTCAGTAGGTTTGCCCCCACCTTGGTGGCGACCGAGTTTGATAGAGCCCAGCGGTTCTAGCAGGGACTGCATTTGGAGATCTTATTGGCAGTCGAGCAGTTCGAGCACCAGACGTTCGATGCAGTCTTGAGAGCAGCTAGGAGGCATGAGTACACCTTCCAGAGGATCGTGGATAGGACCGGAGGAAGGAAGCGATCCCATAGTCAGATGCACCAATCATCAGCTCCAGTCCCGGCAGCTAGGGGGTTGACCATTGGAACTCCGAGGCGGGCGGCCTCAGTAACCTCGGTTCAGCATTCGACCCCGACGTACCCGCAGCAGCAGAAGCAGAAGCAGACTTCCACGATGGGATATTCTCATTACGGGAAGCCAGGCCATGTAGTGGCGGATTGTCGTAGGGCGCAGGGATTATGCCAGGCTTGTAGAGTAGCAGATCATAGGATAGGGGCTTGCCCGAATAGGGGTGGTTCATCAGCATCCAACCCTTCTAGCTTTTCGGTGAGAGGATCGACCCCAGCACTAGTTCAGCAGCAGCAGTATCAGCCTTCGAGGTCCTTGCCACCTCAGTCTCAGGCATTCCAGCAACAGCATCCCCAGCAGTATGCACAAGCCCAAGCTCAGACCCAGAATAGACAGAGAGGTTTCCAGCAGAGGGGACCAGCAGCCAGAGGACAAGGTCAGGCCATGATGATGGCTATGGAAGAAGAAGTTGCACCAGGTGAGGTTGTGGCAGGTACTATTCTCGTCAACTCCTCTCCAGCGTCTATATTACTTAATTCTGGTGCATCGCATTCATTCATGTCTGCACGATTCGCAACACGGATAGGATTGGAGCCCGAGACATTATCAGTAAGGCTCAATATACTTACTGGTAATGGCCTTATGGGAGTAGATCGAGTGTTTTCCTCGTGTCAGATCGTAGTTAGCGGTAGGAAGTTCCCCGCTAGATTCATAGAGTTTCCTATGGCAGACTATAATATAGTCCTAGGCATTGATTGGTTGAGGAACCAGTATGCTAGGATAGACTGCCATATTGGCAGAGTTGTCTTTAGTATCCCCGACGAGCCAGAGTTTTCATTTTCTAGAGGCGCAGTGGAGCCATCTTCTCCAGCATTACGGATGGCAGTAGCAGCAGTGCAGTTATCCCGGATAGTTGAAGAGTTTCCAGATGTCTTTCTAGAGGAGCTTCCAGGGATGCCGCCGGAACGGAAGATTGAGTTCACTATAGACTTGATTCCCGGGACAGCACCAGTATCAGAGCGAGTCTACATGATGGTACCTTCAGAGTTGGAGATTTTATACAAGATGATTGAAGAACTGAGGACCAAGGGATTCATCCGTGCAAGTGGATCGCCTTGGGGAGCCCTGATGCTTCTTGTGAAAAAGAAGGATGGTGCGTCCAGGCTATGTGTTGATTATCGTACCTTGAATTCGGTGACAATCAAGTACAGATACCCTCTTCCGAGGATAGATGACTTGTTTGATTAGCTCAGAAGGGCTTCAGTATTCTCGAAGATCGACTTGCGGTCGGGATACCACCAGATCAGAGACAGAGAGCAGGACATCCCGAAGACAGCATTCAGATCGAGGTATGGACATTGGGAGTTTCTTGTTATGCCCTTTGGAGCAACCAATGCGCCAGCTGTATTCTTGGACCTCATGAATCGTATTTTTATGCCTTACTTGCATCAATTTGTGATCGTGTTCCTAGATGACATCCTGGTCTACAGCAAGAGTGAAGCAGAGCATGAGCAGCATCTCAGAGTCGTCCTCCAGACACTTAGGAAGCATCAGTTGTACGCCAAGTTCAGTAAATACGAGTTCTGGCTCGATCGTATATCATACTTGGGTCACATCATTACCCGAGGAGGAGTGGAAGTGGATCCCCAGAAGATTATGGCTATTAAGTCATGGCCGGTACCCAGCTCAGTGGCAGAGGTTCGCAGCTTCCTTGGATTAGTCGGCTACTACCGGCGGTTCATTTCAGATTTCGCAAGAATTTCAGCGCCGATGACCCAGTTGACCCACAAGGATGTGCTGTTTGTTTGGACAGCAGAGTGTAAAGAATCATTTGAAAAGTTGAAGCGAGGTTTGATAACGGCTCCCATTCTCACCCTTCCAAATGGGACCGGAGGATTCACAGTTTATTGCGACGCTTCAGGCAGAGGATTGGGGTACGTTTTAATGCAGCATGGGAAGGTAATATCTTATGCATCGCATCAACTTCGTGATCATGAGAAGAATTACCCGACCCACGACTTGGAATTGGCGGTGGTAGTGTTTGCTTTGAAGTTGTGGAGACACTACTTGTACGGAGATAGAGTGGAGATCTTTACTGATCATAAGAGCCTGAAGTGTGTTTTCACCCAGAAGGACCTTAATATGCGACAGAGAAGATGGCTCGAGCTACTAGTGGACTATGATGTGGATTTGCAGTATCATCCCGGAAAGGCCAACGTTGTAGCAGATGCATTGAGCAGGAGAGCCGGAGTTTATTTCCTGACGGCACAACCAGAATTATTGGCAGATCTTCAGAAAATGGGAATTGAAGTGGTTCTTCCAACCAGCATGGCATTGATGGCCAGCCTACAGGTTCAATCCAGCATAGTTGAGAGAATCCGGGTGGCGCAGTCAACAGATTCCAAGATCCAGCGACTCAGAGCAGAGTGTGAAGCAGGAAGAAGGCCAGAGTTACGTATCCATAAAGACGGTACACTTCGGCAAGGTACTCGTCTTTGTGTACCCAGTGGAGATATCAGACAGGAAGTCATGGCAGAAGCCCACAGTTCGCAGTATTCTATTCACCTGGGTGGTACAAAGATGTACCGTGATATTCGTCAGCACTTCTGGTGGAATGGCATGAAGAGGGAGATAGCCCGGTTTGTCTCTCGGTGTTTGGTTTGCTAACAGGTTAAAGCTGAACATCAGAGGCCCGCTGGACTTCTTCAACCCTTACCGATCCCAGAATGGAAATAGGAACATATAACCATAGATTTCGTGACCGGATTGCCCAGATATCCGGCCGGCAGAGATGCTATTTGGGTAATTGTGGACAAGCTTACCAAGGTGGCACACTTTCTCCCATTCAGAGTTGGACAGTCGACGGCACAGTTAGCAGAGATGTATCTCAGACAGATCGTCAGGCTTCACGGTGTGCCAGTCAGCATTACCTCGGACAGGGATTCAAGATTCACATCACACTTTTGGCGCAGCTTGCAGAAGAGTTTGGGGACTCGCCTTCAATTTAGCTCAGCTTATCACCCGCAAACGGATGGTCAGTCAGAGCGCACAATCCAGACCCTTGAAGATATGTTGTGATCCTGTACCCTTGACTTCGATGGTTCATGGGAGAATCTTCTGCACCTGGTGGAATTCTCATACAACAACAGTTATCAGGCCAGTATCCAGATGGCACCCTTCGATGCTCTTTATGGCAGGAAGTGCAGATCCCCGCTAGCATGGGACGATGTGGGGGAGAGGCAGATGCTCGGACCTGAATTGATTTTCCAGACGATTGAAGTGGTCAGGAAGGTCAGAGATCACCTCAGAGTTGCCCAGGACCGCCAGCGCCATTGGGCCGATGCTCATCGGCGTCCCTTAGAATTTGCTGTCGGCGACCATGTATTCCTTAGGATCTCGCCTAACCGCGGCGTCATTTGCTTCGGCGTGCGGGGAAAGCTTAGTCCTAGGTATATAGGGCCGTTCGAAATTCTAGAGCGAGTAGGAGATGTATCCTATCGTCTCGCTCTTCCGCCGTCGCTAAGTGAGGTGCATGATGTATTCCACGTATCCCAATTACGACGGTATATTCCGGACCCGAGCCACATCCTAGACCATTCAGAATTGGTTGTTGGTACCAACCTTTCGTATGCAGAGAGGCCCGTGTCTATATTGGACCGGAGGGAAAAGATACTCAAGAATAAGACTATTAAATTAGTCCGTGTTGCTTGGGGTCATCACTCTCAAGGTGAGTCAACGTGGGAGCGTGATGATGACATCCGACCGTGATATCCCTACCTGTTTGACTCGTGAGGTATAATGTCTTTTTATGTCTTACGTTTTCCCTTCCTTGCTTGTATTGTATGATTGTATGATTGAACTGCTTAGTGTAACTTGCCTGTGCTTAGTGTAGCTTGTCATGACAATCTCTAGCTCCTTGATTAAATTCCAAGGATGGAATTCTTTTAAGGTGGGTAGAGTTGTCACCCTCATTTCCCGTATTTCGTATTTATACTCGTATCTGGATTTTGGCATGTATTTTATTTTTTTCAACTTGTGGGATTTCGGTATTTCTCGTATTTTGGTTTTGGCATGGCTCGGTTTTATTTGGGGATGGTTCGGTTTGGTTCGATTTTATGTGTTGGAGCACCCTAGCCCTGTGCTACACCCTCAACCCACCATAACTCCCCCTCTTTATAACTCCACCAATATTTTCTCTCTCCTCATAACCACCATTTATTTCCTTCTTCTTCTTCTTCTTCTTCTTCTTCCTCTACACAACTCTCCCAACCCTAGGCAAGTGCATCTTGCCACTACATGAGAACTCTCTTTTATTTGTCCATTTGCTAGATTAGGACATGGTGATCAACATTAGTTCTTGGCATTTTGTGATTTGGAGTCTCCATTGTTCTAGATCTAAGCCTTCCTATTTTCGGATTTTTCTATGTTTTGATCTATTTTAGTTGGTTTTCTATGAGTTTTGATGTTTCCATGCGGAAGAGCATTCAGTTTCACTCCAGTTGAAGCTTTGGAAATCCGGATTTGGAGCTCGGATGGCCAATTTATGAACTTTCGAAGCTTGGGCTCAACCATGGTGTTCTTGCTGTCTGGAGAAGACAGTGAGCAGTGTGTGCAGAGCTGTTTAGCTTACGCACCCTGAGCTACGTGCCCTCTTTAGCGCTGCGTACGCAGACTTGAGTACGCTTCCTGTTGGAAGCGTGACTCCTTGAGCGTGCGTGACTTTTCACGCACACTGCTCCTTGAGCGTGCGTGACTTTTCATGCACATGCTACCTTAAGCGTGCGTGACTTTTCACGCACACTGCTCCTTGAGCGTGCATGACTTTTCATGCACACTGCTCCTTGAGCGTGCATGACTTTTCATGCACACTGCTCCCTTCAGCGTGCGTGAATTTTTACACACACTGCTCCTTGAGCGTGCGTGACTTTTCATGCACACTGCTCCCTTGAGCGTGCGTGACTTTTCACGCACACTGCTCCTTCAGCGTGCGTGACTTTTCACGCACACTGCTCCTTGACCGTGTGTGACTTTTCATGCACACTGCTCCCTTCAGCGTGCGTGACTTTTCACGCACACTGCTCCTTGAGCGTGCGTGACTTTTCATGCACACTGCTCCCTTCAGCGTGCGTGACTTTTCACGCACACTGCTCCCTTAAGCGTGCGTGACTTTTCACGCACACTGCTCCTTGAGCGTGCGTGACTTTTCATGCACACTGTTCCTTGAGCGTGCATGACTTTTCATGCACACTGCTCCCTTCAGCGTGCGTGACTTTTCACGCACACTGCTCCTTGAGCGTGCGTAACTTTTCATGCACACTGCTCCCTTGAGCGTGCGTGACTTTTCACGCACACTGCTCCTTCAGCGTGCGTGACTTTTCATGCACACTGCTCCTTGAGCGTGCGTGACTTTTCATGCACACTGCTCCCTTCAGCGTGCGTGACTTTCCACCCACGCTGCTCCTTGAGCGTGCGTGACTTTTCATGCACACTGCTCCTTGAGCGTGCGTGACTTTTCATATACACTGCTCCCTTCAGCGTGTATGACTTTTCACGCACACTGCTCCTTGAGCGTTCGTGACTTTTCACGCACACTGCTCCTTGAACGGGCGTGATTTTTCATGCACACTGCTCCTTGAGCGTGCGTGACTTTTCATACACACTGCTCCCTTCAGCGTGCGTGACTTTTCACGCACACTGCTCCTTGATCGTGCGTGACTTTTCATGCACACTGCTCCCTTGAGCGTGCGTGACTTTTCACGCACACTGCTCCTTGAGCGTGCGTGACTTTTTATGCACACTGCTCCTTGAGCGTGCGTGACTTTCACGCACACTGCTCCCTTGAGCGTGCGTGACTTTTTACCCACGCAGCTCTCTCAGCGTGCGTGACTTTTCACCCACGCAGCTCTCTGTAGCGTGCGTGACTTTTTACCTACGCTGCTCTTTCAGCGTGCGTGACTTTTCGTACGATGCTCCCCTGACCCTGGCTTAACCCTTGGCTCTTGGAGTTTTGGTTTTATTTCTTTAAGCTTGGCTCTTGGAGTTTTGGTTTTATATCTTACGCCTTTTGTCATGAACTTGATTTTACTTAATGTATTTGGAATGACTATTGTACCTGGCTTGGTATGGCAAGGAACTAGCATAACACGTCAGTGACCCGTAGTGGTGCACTCCTGACATGACCAACCTGACATGATATTGGCCCGTCGTGGCGCACTCCTGACAAGTACCCTGACATGATTTATCTTGATAAATTAACTTGACTTGCCTTGATACCGTGGGTAGTTCTTTCTCGCTTGTTTGTTAAATCCACTTATCCTGTCTTGCATCATGTCTAGGATGGGACTCCTGAGTACCACGGTCAGGAGTACCTACTAAAATGGATTAAGGTTAATAACTAGAATAACACAGTAGTCATGAAGAGATGACACAGCTACAGGCAATCCCGTTACCTGGGCGCTCTTGGGATCTGTAGCCTGTCGTCGAGTAGGGCACATTTTCAGCACACCGTCGCGTATTGCACCCTCTAAGTCACCTAAGGGTACATGTGTCTCCTGGACAATGTACCCACCTGAATTCAACCCTAATCTTTCGTCCTGGGTAACCTGGATGGCCTGCAGGGCTTGTGGCTGTGGAACAATCTCTCTGCATCTTGTTAGTAATTAGGCCTATGATAACCCTAGTTAGTTAAAGTAGTAAGCCGTAGTATCTGCTTGGCCGTGATTGATTGAATGTGGTATAACCAGTTTAGCCATGTCTTGATCCTGTACAAGATTTGCTTCCTGTCTTGATTTCTTACATTATTATCTTGCCGATAAATGGTGGGAAACCAAGTTCTGTTCAGATGAAGGGTTACAATTCCGGTCCTTGTTTGGTTTACGGGTTGTAACCTGGCTATCGGAATAGTTCCATGGTTATCTCGTCGTATATCATCCTGACATGTTTTCGTAATTTCTAGTTTTAATATTATATTTTCTTGTGCTAATTGCTGGCTTTTGTTCTTATTTCGTGGCCCCCTTGTGGCACTTGCTCTTTCTGGGGTTGACCCAGCTGGTTTTGTGTGGCCAGATTTCGGAGCAGTTTCGAGGATCAACCAAGCTTCCAGCCCAATGGTGGCGACTAGAAGGAACCTGGGCTACGAGTGGGTTTTCTGTTTTGTTTTGCTCACTCTATTGTAAAGTTATTCTTTTGAGGCGTTTAGCCGACGAGCACCTGTTAGCTCGATGCACTTTTACTTACTGTCTGCCTACGGGCTGTAAACATGATTAACAAATCCTAGGGTTGATCATGTATGACTTAACTCTTGCTAGTCCTAGCATTTTGTACGACTAGCTTCATGATCAGCTGATATGTAATATTTGGGACGCCTTTTATTGTATATTTGGTGGTCAAACATCTTATAATTATCTTACTTGCTTGTGATTGAGACATTAGGCTTGTTCACGACCATAAGAGACTGTTGGCTTGTAGTAAACCCTCATATTTCTAGACAGTCGTGACCGTATATCGAGGTGGTTTCTATTTCAATATACGTAGCTGGCTGTGTCTGCCCCCGCTCTCCAGTATTCTGGTTCTGGGGCGTGAATGGTAATATAAACTGCTATAATGCATTCTACATGATGTTTGGGTCAATCTAGGCTAAAGTTAACCTTTGGTCAACTCTAGTCTACTACACTAAGTCAAACTAGGTCAAGCCTAACCCAAACAAGTCTCACTAAGCCTAGCCATGCATATCCTAGCATTCACACATCAACACAATGTCATACAATCCTATCAACGCAATCTCATGTGTATACATGCCAATATATATAGGCTATATGCCACATACAATCTATATCACACATATTTAATTACCACATTTATATACACTAAAATAATATAGGAAATATGCATATATATTACATATTACATTATTAAAAATTTGCATATATATACATTGTTTGCCATGAAATATAAAAGAGCAGAACAATTATCGGAGGACTGGACTTTTACTTCACGTTACAAACTCGCTTGTACAAAGAAAGCCTAGGGACGAAAGCCTAGGTACAGCAATCTAAGTACAATTGTTTATTTTAGATCCTGGTGGTGACGGTAGAGGCTCGGGAAAGCGACGGCAGCTCTGCCTTACTCCTTGGACGATCGGTATGCAGCCTTGGCTCGAGAAGGTTGCTCGGCGTTGAGGAAATACTCTCTTTTCTCTCTCTCTCTCTCTCTGCTCTTCTCTTCAAGTACTCTGGTGTTCTCTCTGATCTCAAAAAGTGCTCCTTTCTGTATGTGTATGCGCCTCTCTCTTTGTGTGCGTATCTCTCCTGCAAGGGAATGGCACCCTACTTTTTATAGGAATGGAGGGACCTCATTAGGGTTCACAATGATTACCCCTCAACGTGGGGGCGGCCTGTCGATCGATCAATCTGGGCCATTAATCTTGGGCGTGATAAATCTGGGCCATTTAGTGTAGATTGCACCAAATCTTATCAGTAATTAATGCTGATTGGAATAAATCTCCGTGGTGATGATTTGATGATGTCTGCGAATCTGAATAAATAAATTTAATTCATTCTCCTGCCACGTGTCCCAGATTATTGGGATTTGACCCAATCTTTGATTGCAGTAAATCTGGGAAATTGATTGGCTTTATGACACGTATCCTGAAAACTGCTGAGGAGGATTGAGCCGCATAAGGGTTGAGCCGCATAAGGATGGAGCCGCATAAGACTGGCCACGTGTTGGATCTGCTTGGGGAGTGGCCCCCCCGAACCTTCGAACTATGTTGAGCCGTACAATGGATAATGAGCCGTATGGAAATGATCCTTGCGAGCCGCATGGGTCGCCTCTGCTTGAGCCGCATGAGACTGTTTCTACCCGAGCCGCATAAGGCAGCTTCACCCTGAACCGCATGGAGAGTCTTCGCTCGAGCCGCATATGATTGTCCACGTGTCAGGGCCACGTTGCATTTTCTGGATCTTGGAAGATTGTGTCAGAGATCTCCTTCACTTTCCTAGGGGTCTGTCATTATGACAGAGTCATAATTACCTCTTTTGTGTCAGGGCTGCCACTTTTTCAGAGTTGTCAGCCGTCAAAGTAATTAATGTAGGAGGGGAGAACTGTTTTACAAGCCACGTGTCTCCTGTTCTGAGCCGCATTGGACGTCTTGAGCCGCATAGCCCCTCGTGCAGCATAAATCTGTGAGCCGCATGGGCTTCCTGAGCCGCATGGAGTTTCCTGGCCGCATGGATCTTTCTTTAATATTTTCTATGCTTCTACAAGACCCCCTTCAAAGTTTTCAATTTGTGAAATTGAAATACTTTGAATAAGAAGCATGGTTATATTCTTCTGGCCGCATATGAAGTCCTGGCCGCATGGATGTTTAAGCCGCATGGGAGGCTTAGCCGCAGGGGACTTTCGGCCACGTCATCATTGCCACGTATGGCAATCTTTTACATTAAATGTTGTTTTGATTTGCTGTCAGCTTTAAAGGCCACTTTTCGGTACGGGATCCGAGGAGCTTGGCCTTCATTTTCGGCAGCTTACCTTGATAACCGAAGAGTCGGTCTTCGTGTATGCACGGGGATCGAAATGCTTCACTTTTGTTTATAAATATGGATAAGTACGGTCGGAAGATTTCTTTACTTTCTTCTTCGTTCAACTATTGCTGTCGTGCCTTTCTTTCTTCATTTCCCTTCTTCGATCGTCGGTCATGGCCCCCAAATCCTCTAAGGTTGCTTCTGCCGCTGCGAAGGGCAAGAAGGCGGCTTCTTCGTCAGCCGTTGTCCCCAACGTGCACCCTGATGTCCGCCCTGTCCTTAATGGTAAGGGTTGTATTTTGATACTTTGAATCCTAAGAATTCATGGCTCTGTTGCATATCTATGCACAAGCCTTCACCCAAGTTTGACTATGATAGAGCCGCATATGCTGCGTGACCCTCTCATATCCGAGCCGCATAGGAGATGCCCTATGTTTGGGCCGCATGAGAAGGTTTTGAGTTTCTGGATATAAATCGCATGGAGTCTCCCTTGAACGGAACAGCATAAGCTTCTGACAGACTGATTTGCATAGCATATTAGCGTTAAAAACTCTTCTGCTTAGAACCGCATATGTCCAATTGATCCGTATAAGCTATCGAGCCAATGTTACTTGGAATTCCCGATTGCTTTGGGCCGCATGAGGTTGTGTTGACCGATCCATATAAGCTCCCTTGGGGCCGTGTCATCTGGAACTCAATCGAATTTGAGCCGCATAGGGCTTCATTTGATCTGAGCCGCATAGGCTGGCAGGAACTTGAGTTCAGCAACCATCTTTTAATCCTGTTTCTTTTTGTCCTTTTTTAGTGAACCTCCCAACCAACCCAGCAGGAGAACTTCTTGTGGGTTCGGCTCAGTTTGCCGTGGGCGTGTGGCTCGACGACTTAATCCGTCATATAGTTGATCAGCTTCTCACTAATGATCCTAGGGAGAGGGTGCCTATCATTAACAACCAGCCTTTTCATTTTCTTTGTTCCATGATGGATTCAGGAAAGTTGGACGGAGAATATCTAAAACCGGCTTTTCTCTTTGGAGATGCCTTTTCCATAAAGAACTCCCGATTGATGGATGTTTCCAAGAACTGGGATTTTTCTGTAGATGGAGTGGAGATCCATATCCCCGAGATGGAGCGACATTATCTCCTCTCATGGTTTAACATGGTACCGTTGGGCAGGACAATGGTGGGCTCCCTGACTCCTATCCGATCGGGAATGTTTGTGGGCAACATCCACTACAACAGGCGCACGGGTTCAGCATGTGCGGGCAAGGATTCAGTTAGTCAGAATGTGATGGGGCTGCTCCCTGGCACTTTTGTGAACATGACTGGTCCTAACTTTACTTTCACTCGAGCTGATACCTTTCTGAATCAGCTCGCTTGCAAGGGGTCTTATCCCGTGGGCAGGTTGTCGCTTCTGAATTGGATAAACCCCATTCCCACATGGGCTAATCTTACCTCATGGATCTTGAAGAAGTATGGGAAATCCCTTCGGCAAATTGACCTCTACTACGCCGTCCGGGGCACCTGCTACGGGTTGTCCATTGACAAGCCTTTGTTCATAGCTCTTTTGGAGCTGTATAACCGGTGTACGGGAACTTTCTTCGCCCCTGGGGGAGAGCTGGGGCTTGCTCTCCATGAGATGGATGCTGTTTCTAAGCTGCCGTGGGGAGGTGAGACTTTTGAAGTATATACCCCGACGAACGAGGAGTTCGAAGACCTGGATCGACGATTTCCTGGTTTCGTCGTCGTGTACCGAGAACTGTTGTGCCATCATAGCATCTGCCACCAGATTGCTATCAAGAAAGAAAATAGCTCAGAAGGAAGCGCCCCTCACACGACAGCTTGGGTTGCATATCTTTTGAAGTTACGTCCCTCCGGCCGAGTTTCCTCTCGAAGTCCTCAAACCCCGGAGGAGGTGAAGGACATGATGTTGAAGGTCAAAAGGTCGAGGTCTACCCGTGACAGGTTTGGGAGCCGCACTGATTCTCTCAGTTACTTCTACTACGGTACCCAGGAAATGTCCGATAAAGCGATCTTAGCCGGGTTCTTGATGGTGTGGCTACGCAATTGCGTAGTCTCGGGCGGCGCAGGTTCTATGGAAAGGATCAGCCGCCATTTCATTCTCCCTGCTGTGAAATTGGTCTTCAAGGTAAGACAGGCCCTTCTTCCGGCTATGGTGTGTAGCATACACCACGGCCTCCGCGCCTTTTCATCCAAAGTCATTGCTCGTAATACGACGCTGGACTTTGAACGGATAGAACTACCATACCACTACCTCATGGGGTGGTTATTAATGTACTATCGGTCGTTGATGAGGCCAAGAACCGAAGAAGATGTTACTACTGACGATGTATTCATTTTTCAATACCGTCATCAGCCTTGGGAACACGATACCATGCCAGCCTGCCGGAGGGCGTTGGCGAGAGTTGACGGGCTCGAGTTTTTTGTCTCTCTTCCTCAATTTACCTCCAGGGAAGTGAGGGGAGTACATGTCGACGGCATTGATCCTCCCCAACTTTTATCTGAGAAGATGCTTCTTTGGTTACGCAACATCCGCCCTGTGCACCTGTTGTATCGTTACCGGAATAACGTATACCAGGAGCCTTATCTGCCCAGTAGATTTTCCCGTCAATTTGGGTATAGTCAATTGTTCCTGGATTGTCCTAGCGCTTGCTTGAGCTTTGAGGGCAGTGTACTCGATGGCATCCGGGCTTGGCATTATCATAATACGGTCCATACCCGGGCCAGCTTCTCAGTCCCCGATGCTAAGACGACAGGGGATATTTTGTATATAGCGGCCCTTTACAATGTCGCAGCGAGCAAGCCTCCTGTCGATTTTGATATAAATGCTAGCTTCATTGCTGGCACTGGTTTGGCTGAGAAGCCAGAGGGATCCAAGAAGAGGAAGAGGGGGGCGAACAGGGTTCCTGCGCCGGACTCAGAGTCCACTAGGGCGGATAAGGAGGATGATGAACAAGACGCCGATGACTCGTCGCATTCTTCGGACGAGGAAGTTGGAAATCAACCCCCGATTATGCCAGATAAAAGGGCGGCGGGTCAGCCGTCTACTTGGTCTGACGAGGTGGTGGAGGATCAACTATCTGCAGTGCCTGGCCCTTCGCGTAAAGGAAGCAGGCGTGTGATTACCGCTGATGACCGAACCTATTCCAGGAAGCACGCTGCGGTAAGACGTCGCAGGCTGTTTATTGATGATGTGGACGTTGTTTCTGAGGTGATTTGAGTTTCAACTACCTTCTTTCTTCTTCTTCTATGTTATGGCCTAATTGTTTGTTCCTTTTGCTCTTTATAGGCGTCGGATGAGCTCGCTCCTCAGGACCCGATTGCCGAGGCTGATCCAGTCCTGTCCCATTTGGTTAGTGATGTGTGCTCTGCTATCATTGCTGCTGGGGTTCTTCCGATTGCGGTCGAGGACTCCCACCTTGCTGGGACCTCAACTCAGGGGGATGGGGGTTTTACCGCGCCCGTCCCTGAGACATCTGAAGCCCAACAGGATGACACTGTGGGTGTAGAAACTACGCCGGCTGTGAACGAGCCGCCGCCTCCATGCTCTTCCCCTGTTAATACAAGTCAAACCATAACTCGTGAATAAGCCTATGTACTCCGTCATCCTATCCTTCAGATTACGTCGACTAATGGTTGCTTTGGATGTTCAGGTCCCAACCCTTTATTGCCAGCGATGGATATTGCTGGGGCGGACCCTACCGGAGAGGGTCTGGCGGAACCTCCCTATATCGAGGGGCCTCCATCTGGGTCGAGCTCGGAGACCCAGGTAGGAGTGCAGCTGGGACAAGGGGCGATGCTCCCTGCACCCTCTTCTGTGAATGTAGTTTTGGTCGTCAACCTTTCCTCCCTGCCGAGCATCCAGGCTCTTCGGGCGGCGGAAGAGGAGCTAGCCGCCATTTAAGCATCTTTCCGTACGAAATTTGCTTCCTTGGTGGCGGGGGCGGTAACTTCTGAAGCGGCTCCTTCGGTACTGTCTGCCACCCTCCCTCTGACGCCATCCTCTACAGAGGTTTTGGATGATGTCTCCCAGGATGTGGTCGACAGTTTCTACCGCCACCTGAAGAGGGGGATCGAGGCAGCAGTGGAAAGGGGGACTCCCTTTACTCTGGCCCGTCGATGTGCCGGTGGCCAGATTAATATCCTTAGGATACTCCCTGGCGGGGGGAACTGGCCACGCTTCTGGAGCTTAAGTTGTTAGAAGCTGATCATCTCGTAGCCCGGTTTTGCATGTTGCAACAGGCTGATTTACCCACGGTCATAAATCAAGAGCGCAACTTCCTCATTACCGTGGTGGAGAAGGTGATAGATGCCCGAGAATCGCTCAAGCCGGCTATATTGAAGGACCGCCAGGATTTGACTCGGTTGTATGATCAGTGGAGTCGTCGGATTAAAGATTGCGCGGCCCGGGAAGCGGCTGCCTCCCGTGGGGTAACCGACACCCGGGAACAAATCCTCGAGCTCCAAAGAAAGCTGGCCTTCTTGGAGTCCGAGCTGGAGGTTGCTTGTACTGAGAAAAGGATTGCCATGCAGGAGGCTGACAAGTTTAGTAGGGCTTCAGCCAATCTAGAACTTGCCCTGAAGAAGATAGAGAACGACTGGCAGGCGTATATGTATTTGAATGACGCAGAGCAATTGTCCCAAGTGGCCGAGCGTCGAGCTAAACGGAGGCTTGAGCGGGGGACTGCATTGGTGAAAAACCGGCTCCTGGAATTGTGTAATGCTGAGCTATAGTCGGCATTTTTTTCTTGCTTTGTTCCTGTTTTCTTTTTTTGAGAGGGACGCGGTCCCGAAACATGTAATGCTTTTTTCTTCCTTCAAATAAAGGGTACTTTCCATTCTAACCTTCATTTGCATTGCTTGTTGTACATGTTATAATGTGGTGATGTTTTCCCCGTCTAGGGAACTTATTTGTGGACCTGTTACCCATGGCATACCTTGGTTTTAGGTACAGATAACAAGTTTGGTTAGGATATCTGAAATAACCATGGCGAAGTGGTCATGGGTGCTCTTGGTATTGGAAAAAAGAATATCGTAGAGCAGTTGGGCTCCCGGGGCATGAAGAGATGGTGGGCTTATGCTAAGAAACTTAGCAGAGGATATTTGTGGGCCTATTATCCTTGGCGTGCCCTGGCTTAGGATACGGATAGTAGGGTAAAATGGAACCGACATATTTGCTCAGAGGTTATGAGGACATGGCAAGCATGAGGGTTTTATCGTAGAATCTTCCTGCTCAAAGGTAATGAGGACATGGCAGGAGTGAATATACGGAGGATATTTGTGGTCAACAGAGGACATTTGTGGTCAACCGAGGACATTTGTGGTCAACAGAGGACATTTGTGGTCAACAGAGGACATTTGTGGACCTATTATCCTTGTCGTACTCCGGTCATGGGTACAGATAATAGGTTGAAAGGGAATCGACATACTTACTCAGAGGTAATGAGGACATGGCAAGCATGAAGGTTTCTTCTACGGAGCCTTCCCACTCAGAGGTAATGAGGACATGGTAGGAGTGGGCTCAATGAAGAGGGGGGTACATAGAACTACTCAGAGATAATGAGGACATGGAAGTTCTATGTAGGGAGTGATTTGTTTTTGGCGGGAGTGAAACGACTCAGAGGTAATGAGGACATGGCCGTTTTTGGAAATTTGTGGATCGCTTACCCTTTTTGTGCACGGGAAGTGTGGGTATTGGATTATGAGGGAGGATCTCTTCCAGGAAGAAAGTTCAGAGGTACGATTATACATGACTTTCTATATGAAAGAGTGACCTAGATGGGAGTTTAGAGGCACCAGCGGGTACATGACTCGATATTGTGAAAGTGCGAGTTCAGTGGCACCAGCGGGTACATGACTCGATAATTTGGAGAATGGTGAGTGTGAGTTCAGCGGCACCAGTGGGTACGTGACTCGGGATCTAGAAAATTGTGAGGGCGAGTTCAGTTATACCAGCGGGTACGTGACTCAATGATCTGAAAAATTGTGAGGGCGAGTTCAGTGGTACCAGCGGGCCCGTGACTCAAAAATTTAGAGAATTATGAGGGTGAGTTCAGCGGTACCAGTGGGTACGTGACTCGAAAATCTAGAAAATCGTCGTCTAGACATAGTATTTCTTCAGGAACTTGCCGTTGACGGGCAACATGAGCAAGTCTCCGTTTTGCTTGGCGAGGCGGTAAGCACCGTTGGAGAATACGGCCTCGATGATAAATGGACCTTCCCATTTTGGCTGGAACTTGCCGACGGTCTTGTGAGTCATGACCATCGGCCTCCGGACTGCCAGAACAAGATCGCCCACTTGGAATGTCCTGATTTTGACCTTCTTGTTGAAGGCTCCAGAGATGCGTGCTTGGTATAGCTCGATCCTTTGCTGAGCCAGGAGGCGCTTTTTATCTAAGGCCTCCAACTCTTGTATTCGGCGTCGGTAGTTGTCATCCATCGTCAATTGATAAGTGAGGGCGACGCGGAGTGAGGGTATTTGAGTCTCTAATGGGAGAACTGCCTCACTCCCGTATACCAGGGAGAATGATGTGTTCCCGGTAGCTGTTCGGACTGTAGTACGGTATGCCCATAAACATTCACCGAGCTTCTCGTTCCAGTCGTGTTTGTTGGAAGAGACAAACTTCTTGAGGAGTTTGATGATTGTTTTGTTGAATGCCTCTGCCAACCCGTTCGCTGCTAGGTTGTATGGCGTCGAAGCAATATTCTGGATGCGATATTTTTCGCAGAATCGATAAAAAGCGTGGCTTGCAAACTGCGGACCATTATCGTGGATGATCCTCCGAGGCAGTCCAAAGTGATAGATGACGTGATGCTTGAGGAAGCTGATTACGTTTGAAGTCTTTACTTCGGTGAGTGGAACAGCTTCTGCCCATTTGGAGAAGTAATCCGTGATCGTAAGTATGAAGCGATGTCCACGGGAGGAAGGTGGAGTAATTGGACCAATGATATCCATCCCCCATGCTTCGAAAGGCCAGGATGCCACTGTCGGATGTAGAAATTCGGATGGTTGGTGAATGAAGTCCACGTGGACTTGGCAGGCTTTGCACCTTCTTTCGTAGTCTATCGCATCCGCTACCATCGTGGGCCAGTAGTAGCCTATTCGGCGAAGGCGGTCTTGCAATTTAGGACCAGGCTGATGGGCCCCGCAGACACCGTCATGCGCATCTGGTACGGCTTCTTTGGCTTCTGCGTTCGACAGACACCGAAGCAATACTCCATCATAGGATCGGCGATACAGCATTTTCGTCTCTGTATCGTAGAAGAATCTGAGAGAACGCCGTCTGATGGAGGCGGCTTCCTTCGGGTTCTCGGGCAGGATGTCGTAGACGACGAAGTCAACGAATGGTTGTCTCTAATCTGGGACATCATCAATCGTCTGAGTAGAATAACTCGCCACGAATTGAACGTTGTTCTTGGGGCAGACCAGTTCGTGGCCTACTACGTCTATCGATTGATGAGTATGATTTGGCACTGCTAGGGAAGCGGCCAGACCTGCTAAGGTATCAGCTTCGATATTTTAGAGTCTGGGGACGTGTTCGATGAAGAACCCCTCGAACGACGAGATGATGTTGATTGCTATTTGGTGATAGGGGATCATGTCTTCATGGCGAACTTCGTATGAGCCCCGGATTTGATTGACGATTAACTAAGAATTGTCGTATGCTTTAAGATATTCTACCCCCAGCTCTCTTACAAGTTGGAGGCCGATGACCAAAGCGTTGTACTCGGCCTCATTGTTAGAGCAGGGTTCCGTGAGGGAGTAAGCGCGGTTGATCACCAATCCGGTAGGAGAAACCAGTACCACCCGAACTCCGACGACGATGTTGCCCTTAGGTCCAGTTCTCGAAGCACCGTCGAAGAACATTCACCATATAGCATCGTGAAAGGTTGCATGTGAGTCGGCGACCTCATCTGGGATCTGTTCATATATCCTGGACGACTTCGAGCCCGGGTGGGCTGCCAAGAAGTCTGCCAGGGCTTGACCTTTGACCGTCTTCTGTGGGACGAAGATCATATGATAAGGGGACAGCAATATTGCCCATGTAGTAAGGCGAGAGCTGAGTGCCCCTGGTTTAGTCATGAGGACCCTGAAAGGGTTGACTCATGAGATCAAATGTATCGTTTATCCGGTGACATAGTGCCGCGTCTTCTGAATGGCGAACACCAGGGCAAGGTACTCCTTCTCTACAGCGGTGTATCGGTGCTCTGGCCCAATCATCATTCGACTGAGGTAATATATGGCTTGCTCATGGCCTGTATCGTTGTTTTGCACCAACAGAGCTCCGAGAGAATGTTCTATTGCTCGTACGTAGAGCAGGAATGGTTTTCCAGCAACCGAGGCCACCAGGACTTGAGGGTTCGACAAATATTCTTTGATACTGTCGAAGGCCCGCTGGCATTATTCGTCCCATACGAACGAGACGCCTTTCTTCATGAGGTGGGTGAATGGCGGACATCGCCCGGAGAGGTTAGAAATGAACCTCCTGATGTACGCTAGCCTCCCTTGAAGGCCTCTGAGTTCGGGGAGATTTCTTGGAGGACCCATCTCAATAATTGCCTTTGTCTTCACAGGGTCTACATGGATACCCTGGGCGGTGATGATGAAACCCAAGAACTTCCCGCTGGATATGCCTAGGAAGGACTTCGTAGGGTTCATTTTTAAATTGTGCGCTCGCATCAGGTCGAATACCGTCCTCAGATCCTGCAGATGGTCTCCCTTACAGCGACTCTTGACGGCGATGTCATCAATATAGCACTCCACCGTCTTGCGTAAGTTGTCCCAGAAATACTCATGGCTCTTTGATATGTGGCACCAGCATTCTTTAAACCGAAAGGCATGACTGTATAGCAATACGTGCCAATCGGTGTTCGGAATGATGTGTGATTTTCGTCGTCAGGAGACATCTTGATTTGGTTGTACCCCGAGAAGCCATCCATGAATGACATAAGTTCAAAGCCGCAGGTATTGTCAATCATGATGTCCGTGATATGGAGGGGAAATTCATCTTTGGGGCATGCTTCGTTCAGATTGCGGAAGTCGATGCAGATTCGAATCTTTCCATCCTTCTTGAGGACGGGTACTATGTTGGCGACCCAATCCGGATGTTGTTCCTCACGAATGAAGCCGCTGGCTATCAGTTTGTTGACTTCGGTTTCGATCGCATCTATGATGCCTGGGCGGAAGCGTCGCTATTGTTGCTTGACTGGCTTTGCATCCGGTCGAATGTTTAGTTTGTGAAGAGCAATATCGGGATTTAACCCCGGCATGTCTTCATAGCTCCAGGCGAACACGTCAATGTATTCTTTGACAAGTTCCAGCATCGATTCTCGCTCTTCGTCTGTTAGGCTTTTACTGACGAAGATTGGTTTTGGAGAAGATTTGCTGCCGAGGTCGACCTGTATAACCTCATCTTCAGTAGGAGGTTCTTTCAGTTCGAACCGCTTTTCCTATTGTGCATCCAACTGCTAGGCTAGCTCGAGGATTTCGGGGATGTCTTTATCTTCTTCATAAGCGTCGACGAATGCCATGTTGAATGATAAGACTTGTCTGAATACATCTCCGATGCTGGTATCTGAGTCAGAAGTCGATGACTTGGTTGAATGTGAATGCCAGTCGTATTCTTTATCTGAACTTTTAGGGGTCGTCGTGGGTGTTACATACCCTAATCCACATCGAGTCTTGCTATAGTAGTCCCGTGGTTTGCCGGCCGGGACCGGTGGCTTCAAAGGTAATCGTCGTCCGGTGTCGTAGTTCAATCCTGGCGTCGTCTCCAGATCATACCCCTATTTTTTCATGAGATATTTGGATTGGGGGCTATAAAGATATAGAGGCAGTCTTCCGACATCTGATCCGAGGTCGACTTCTTCTATGGTGAAGGGATGTGGATCGTCCTTCCGGCCGAAGATGATTAGATGGTCCCCTCCCTCGATTATGCGGTAAGCGTCTTCTGCTGGAGTAAGCAGGATTGCGGTGTGCACATTTGTCACCTGTATGTGGAGGTGAGTGCCTATACCGTGTTCCATAGCATACATCGTACAGAGCTTATTAAGCTCGAGGTAGTTCAAAGATAGCCCTTTATTGATGAAGTAAGGTATCCTTTCTAGGGGGATTACATCATCTGCGGAGGGAACATCAGTGTGGGCAGCCACATACTTGGCTAGCTCCGGTTCCTCTTCAGCTACTCCCTGTATAAACGACGACTGAGAGGACGACCTGGACAGCTTGATCGTCAGTGGTTCAGCTGGTGCCGCAGAGCGTGGAGTTATTGGCAAACTAGCGACCCCCAGCTTGGTACTCGATGTGGGGCGAGGAGTGGCTAGTTCGCTAGAAGTGTCAGACCTTGCATCGGGGTGGCGACCCTTCTTGGGAAGGCGTGTCGTCAGTGGCTTGTCGGAGGGATTGAGCTTCTCCATTTGGGACTGACCGACTCTCGGCAGTCTGATTTTCATTGGCCCCGTTGTGGGTCTTGGCACTTGGCCGGACCTTGGCATCCGAATTATCATTTGCTCTTCTTGTGCCGAGAGGCTGATTGCGTCCTTCTGTAGAGTGGCAGTAAGGGGTGCGGACCTGCCCGATTTGCGAGCTTGGAGGTGGATCGTCAGAGGTTCTTCTAATCTTGTGACTGTCTCGGTATGAGCTTGCACATCTGCTTCACCAAGATGCTTCTTCGACTGTTCGTACAGACAGGAGTCTGAGTAGTAGGATTCGACCCCTTGAAGGGATCGATATCAGCAAATTCCGTCCTCACGAAGTCGTGTTTGTCGACATATTTGAAGCACTGGTGTAGCGTGGAAGGTACGATTATATAGTTTGTATCCATGGTCGTCCCAAGAGAATGTTGTATGAAGTGTCTGCATCTATGACGTAGCAGGTGACTTCTGATTGGAGATCGCCAATTTGACACTTCAGACGAATCTTCCCAATTGGGTAGCTCCTGCCCGAATTAAAACCGCTGATGGTGGTGCTTGTAGGCGTCAGGCGATGTATTGGGATGCGGAGATGATGTAGCAGACCCTTTGGGATAAAGCTTATGGAAGAGCCAGGATCAATGTGTATTCGATCCACCTTTACGTCGCCGATGTATCCAGTGTAGTATAGCGGGCGATCATGCAGGTTGGTTTTGATGAGCATGTCCTGCGGAGTGAAGACAATGTTGGGCATTGCTCCCGTACAGGCGCTGTCTTGGAGATTTGTAGGCGAATTTTCTCCCGTAAGGTTGACCTGAGCCAGGTATGCGTCGGCATTTTGGAGTGCATCGCTCAAAGCCGTACGAACATCCTTGGAGAGTCTCAGAAGCTCGTATAATGACAACTTGGCCGATGTGTTGGCCAATTGTGCTAAGATGTCGAAGTTGTAGGGCTTCTCTAGTCCTTGTGATGCCTCTTTTTGGAGGGATTTGTCAAAACGAGTCACCCTCGGCCTAGGCTTGTCGGTCGTCGGAGGCTGAGCCGGTCCCGGAGCATCAGTTGTAGTGGGTTGATGATCTTCAGCTGGATTATCAACCACAGGTTGGGATTGCGCCCCAGACTGCGTGGCGACGGCTGTAGCTTCTTCGATGTCTACCGAGATTATACGGCAGGACCTGATTTTTCTACTCTTTTTCTTGCAGGTAGAAGACGATATGGGCCGAGTCACTTCCGATACCAAGTCTGGATGGATCCACATGACCTCCCATGGCGATGTGGTGAGGGGCACTAGACCAGCGGCCTGATCTCGGGGAGGAGGAAGATTAGAGATCTTCATTATTGCCAGAGGGATGGGGACCACCCCGTCTTGAGTTTCTGTCGGAGGGAAGCTGTCGAATTGTACCGACACCATATTGGCTGCCACGGTTACCTCTTCGAAATCGATAGCTAGAGCATTCGAATCGATGAGGTTTTGGTTGTACCGTTTTAGCTGGTAGCAGTCGCGTGTAGCATGGTGGACGTAGCAGTGATAATGGCAGTACTTTGGGTTCTCCATCTCTACCGGCCGCGGTTCCCGTCTTGGTGGAGGAAGCTGAATTCTGTCTCCTTGTATGAGCATGTCCAAGATGGGCTTGACGTGACCGTCTTCGAATGAGTAAGTGATTTGCGGCCATTGTTTGTCTGCTTGCTTTGGCTCAGGTTTCTGTGCTGTATCGGCCACCATAGCCTGCTTTTCCCTGCTGTCCGGATTGTTGGAGGGGCTATCCCCATTGTCGTTGTTGGGACGCTTGCCCTTGTTCTCTCCGTCCGAGATGTGCAATCTCAGTTGGCGAGCCTTCTTCAATCGTTCTTCGGCACTTGTAGTACTAATGATAAATGTCTTCCAGTCTTTGAATTGACTTTCGCCCATCCAGAGACTGACTGTTGGAAGCAGCCTCTTTTGGCAAATTTCAATTAAGGAAGAATCCGGATTTCCAGAGGGTAACTTCATGGCGGTTTGGCAGAATCGCTCAATATAGTTCCTTGTCAGCTCTTTCTCTCCTTGGACGACGTCCATGAGGGTGGACATGGTGATGTCCTGCCCTACTTCGGAGACACTCTCCAAGAACATGCGCTTGAAGCCGACGAAGGAGTGGATGCAGTTGTCCGGTAGATTACGATACCAGTCGAAGGCGACTCCTTCCAATGCCCCGATGAATAATCGTGTGAGAATGGCATCGTCATGGGGCAGATGGTCGGTGGGGACCTCGAAATAAGTGATGTACCGACTTGCTGAGGTCTTGCCATCATAAGGATTGATATTGAACGGCTTATTTCTTGGTGGGAATGGAACATCCCTCCATGTCGCAGGGTATGGTTGCCATATTCTGAGGTCTTGAGAGTTTTTTCGAGTGTGGAACATGGCTCGGAGCTCTTGGACCTCTCTTCTTGCTTCGTGGGCCTCCTCTACAGCGGTGGGGGCCGTTACTTCGGGAGGACTGTTGCCCGGGTTCGGTGCCGCTGAGTTTGAGTCCGCATTGACCGCGGGACCTGCACTTGTTTGGCCAGGCGTCCCTCCTTGGAGAGTTGGAAGGGCCGCTTTGATCTCATCGACAGACTTGACCAAGGCGTGTAGTATGGCCTCTAGAGTGTCGATGCGTTGGCGATCACTGGAACCACCTTGGTTGCTATCTGTCATGAATACCGTTTTCACATGAGGAGAGATAAACGGAGCGGTGGAGGAAGCACCCTCCGAATCGTACCCCTGTAGTGAGAAGTCATAGGGATATGTAGGAATGTTCTCCTCTGGTTCGGACTCAGAAGGAACAGAACCCCCAGTTTCTGAGTTTGCCTCGTCTTGGGAATTGTGGACGTCCTCGGGGACGTAGGGGTTTGCTGTATCTGATGGGAGAGCTGTTTCCCCCGGCTCGTTTTCTTGGAACATCGGGTTGCTGTGGAGGCTCGGAGGGGTGCTACCCCCAGACCTAGCAACCCCCTGCGTTGTGGACGATAAATCTCCCACTGTAGCAGATTTCGTCTTAGAGCGAGTACCTTGGAAGACTCCGGTGGTGGGCACCCGCTTAGACGACAGTCTTTTAGTCGCAGTGGTTGAGATCTTCGGGCTGGGAACATTTGTCTTCTTTCCCTTCCATCAGCGGGGACTTTTCGAGCAGAGTTGCAGGAGACGACAGGGAGTGCCTCGTCTTCTGAAGATGGCTGTTGCAGTCTTTGAAAGACAGACTGTCGGTCTTCTTGTATTGTTGCGCTGTTGCAGCAGCTGTTGACGAGGACTTGGGTGCAGTGACGTCCGTGGGAGGACTCTTTGCACCCCGATGCATCTTCTCTTTCCTTACATTTGAGGAGGATGGCCTCACGCAAGTCAGATGGGTCTGGACCGACCATGTTCGCTATGGAGATTTTGGGAGACTTTTGCGAACCTCTCTGTCCGTCTGCCGTCGGGGGCTGGACTCGAGTGGTTCTGTACAACTTTCCATCCGAGGCCCGCGTAACAGTATGCGGAACGCTCGGATGGTCAGAGGTCAGATCAGCGGATTGAACTCGCCAGGCTCGCGCTGCTTTAAACTTCTTTGCTCTAGTACGTAAGGGCACATAGTAGGAAGAGTCTAAGTGATACTGGAGAGAGTCAGACATATCTTCTTGGGAGCACAAGAGATCGGGACCATATGAGAGGCGGTCGAAGACAGAGCCGCATGGAGTAGGCGTCATGCGGCTGTCATCGGTGGTCCGTATGCGGCTGGCAGACGTAGCCGCATAGGCTTTCTTCATGCGGCTGGGAGTCTCAGCTGCATGAGCCTTCTTTATGCGGCTGGCTGATCTGGCCACATGGATTTTCTTCATACGGCTGGTATATCCACCCGCATGAGCCTCCTTCATGTGGTTGGCATTTTGGCCACAGGAATGCTCGGCTTCTTCTTGGGGCGCATAGAGTCGCTCTTCGTCCCTGCAAGTCCAGCATCATAGTGCTTTCCTGTGCCGGTCTTGGGGACAGCAGAGTTCTCTACGGCTCGAAGTGGAGCCGCATGAGAATCGCCCTCGCCGTCTTGGGTAGCAGAGAGTACCCCGTCCTGAGCTTGTGGAGGAGCAAATGATTTTGGCCTCCACTCGCAGCGAGCTTTCTTTGTGCGTGTTTGCTTCTGGACCGGGCCGGCACTTCCTTCAGAGAGCATCTCTTCAAACGCTTGTTGGTCTAAACGGACGACCATCTTCTGTTGCGTGGAGCCAAGCTTGGCTGCATCCGACTGCATCACCAACTCCTCAGCCGTGCAGAAGTTTATCCCCAGCAGAGTCGCCATCGTGTTTGCCATGAAATATAAAAGAGCAGAACAATTATCGGAGGACTGGACTTTTACTTCACGTTACAAACTCGCTTGTACAAAGAAAGCCTAGGGACGAAAGCCTAGGTACAACAATCTAAGTACAATTGTTTATTTTAGATCCTGGGGGGTGACGGTAGATGTAACGCCCAGTCCCAAAATACGTAGGACTAGAACGTAATCATGCCAGCTGTATATATACGAAGTATATGGACCCTCGTATATATACATAAGCTGTAAAATGCAGTAACCAAGGTACTAAATCTCATCCACAAGATAATTATGATATAAAAGTAACTATGAATTTGTCATGTACACAATAGTTGGGCGGAGACAAAGTCCACTACCAACCAAATTATATATGGAAAAATATACAAGGAAAGAATTTAGCAAGTGAGAGCAATGGCGAGTCCAAGAGCAATCACCACGAAGGAAGTAATGGCCTTAGCTAGAGCACCTGCAAGAAATCATGAAACACACACCTGGCGAGATAACCAGGTCCTCAGAGGGACGTAACAAGATACATCAACTATGCCATATAATACTGAATATAAAACATGCCACAATCAAAGAAAGTGACACGACACAAATAAGGTAAACTAACCGATACTAAAGTGAACATGCAGTTTGAGAAACAATCCTTCGACGCATGAGCCCTGGCTGTAAATAGGATCGGCATAGTTCCCATATAGGGCACCAGGGGCCTACGTCCATAACGCCCGAGAAGCGTCAGAGGGCACCATGCAAGGGGCTACGTCCATAACGCTCTGGATAACGTCAGAGGGCACCTGGAGCCTGCGTCTCCTGGCGGAGCGCACAGGTAATAAGGGAAGTGCATAGAAGCCCATACGTCAGGTAATGTTCTCCCCACCCAATGTACCTGTCAAGTCGCATCCACGACCATGTACCTCTACTAACTGCTAAGTCTCCTAACATGCCTCTATTAGCAGTTAGCCCTATCGCATGCGCATGGGGGATCAGCCCACACACAAGAACCTCTACATGCTACTCATCTCACACATCCTCGTGGTATAACTGTGTCAAGGTATATGATATACACTACAGACGGTAGTCTCTTAACTCTAGGTTCATGTGCAACCAAAGGATAGTAACAAAGTAAACTAATAATCACTGAGCATGTAGTAAATCAAGAACTATAACAACAAAAATGAACAGTAATATATAAATAAATGTAGACTGAATATAAACAGTATAATGGCAAGGTATCTTGCCTGTATGTCGTCTGGTGTGGTGCAGTGTTTTCTGACATGTCTCAATATTCCAATAGCCATGGTTGATGTAATGGTCCAAATCGTGAGAAAATAGGAACATGGGATTAGTCATGATCAACGGTGATAATTAAAGAAGGTATTTGTGGAAAGAATTATGTATATTATTTTTAGAAGGTACTTTCAATACTTGAAACTAGATTTTTATTAGTAAAACTAATTTTTGGTAGATTTGAATCCAAAATAACCGTTTTAGGCAAAATTCTCTGTTTGTAACAATAGAATAATCATATCTTTACTTGATAAAAATACTTGAATACATTTTATAATTTGAAAGCTACTATATATATATATTTTTAGTCAACCCATTTGTATAAGAAATTAATTACTAAAATGAATAACCATATTTTATACATATTTATAAATATTTATCCATATCCATTAACAATTCCTATTAATAAGGAAAAAATGATAACCTTAACTAGTAAAAATAATAATAATAATAACAATAGTGATAATAATAATGATAATAATAATAATAAAAATAATAATAAGAATGACAATGATAAGAATAATAAGAATAATAATAATAAGAAATATAATAATAATTATAATAATAATGATAATAAATAATAATAATAATAACAATAGTGATAATAATAACTTATACCTACTGAATAATCCTCCCCCCCCAATACCTGTTCACGAGAGAGAGAGAAAGAGAAATGGGAAGGGGTCTCACCTCGATCGGCGGGGCAGCGATCGGAGACAAAGACGGCGACCGGAGGAGCTCCGGCAGCGGAGAGGGAGATCTGAGGCGGCGTGGCCGGAGGAAACTGCGGTGGCCGGGAAGAGGAGCGGAGTGACACGGCGGCGGATGGGTGTTTTCTGTGCGGACGCGGACGAGGGAAGTCGGAGGCGGCTGGATCTAGGCGGAGGGAGGCGGCGCACGGTCGGAGCGACGTCGGGTCGACTGGTGGAAAAATGTGGCGAGGTTCTGGGGCGGCTCTACGGCTCCGGGCGGCGGCTGCTCGCCAACAGACGGCGGCGGAGGGAGGCACATGGGGTCGGGCGGAGCTTCTCGCTGGTGCGGCGCTAGCGTGGCGGAGATGCGGGGTTTGACGCGCGAGATGTAGGGCTCGTCGGAGGCGGACGGAGGGACTCTCGTGGTGACGCTGAGGTTAGGTTTCCCCCGTCCCTCTTTTCCTTTCTAAAATTTTGGGGGGTTTGATGGTGGTGGTGACCGGCGTCGGCGGTGGATGTTGCGGTGGTGTTGGTGGCTGCCGATGGTGGCGTGGCCTGTTACTGGTAGTGGTGGATGATGGGCAGGTGGTGGTATTGGTGAAGGCGACAGTGGTGAAGATGAAGATGACGACGGCATGGTTCTGGTTGTGATGGTGATAAAGTTGGGGGTGGTCAGCCTGTGGCCGGGGATTGGCGTTGGAGACTGGCCACGGTTGGGAGGTTGGTTTTGGCGGAGATGTTGTGTGGAGTCGAGGATGATGATGGCGACGGCGGGATTCAGGGAGACGAGGGTGGTCATGACAGAACCATCGTGTCCTGCGAGACACGGACGGGGTATCCGGGGTTGTCGGATACGGAACAAATATTGTATTTGTAAAATATAATACATAGTGGAGGAAAAGAGGACACAAACACAATGCACATCTGTGGATGGAAAATTGGAGGAGTACCTACCTATTTATAGGAGGTGGGAATTCCCAGTTGGATAGGGATTGGGATTAATTAAATCCCAATTAGATAAATCATCATGTAATTTAAATAGATTTAAAGCCAATTCAAATCAAATCCAAATCCAAATTAATTCCATACTAAATTTTAAATATAGCCAATAAAATATCCTTGCAATTTAATTTACCATATTTAATCAAATATTAAATAAACAAGATCTCAAATATTATTTTCATAGTTAGTTAAATATGGAAATAATTAATTTCGAAAATCACTATAAATACTTAAATATTAAATCATAAACTAGCTTTTGTAAATAACAAAATTTATTAATAAATAAATTTTACATTTTGCAAAATTTTAAACCCAAAATTTCCAAATCACCATTTATTTGTAAACAATGAATAAAATAACCTTTTTATACAAAATAAAAATATTTATAAAATTTATAACATTTTTCTAACATATGTACCTCGACACATATTCGCACTCGTCGAGTAATTACCAAAAGTAAAATTTCGTGCGCGACGTAAAATACGACCACGCGACGTACAATAACAAATTTTAAATCAGTACCAAAATAAAATAAAATAAAAATCAGTAGAAATTTAGGGGCTTTACATCCTACCCAACTTAAAAGAATTTCGTCCTCGAAATTTAGGAAAAATTAGGGTAGGTAGGGCGAAGGGGATGGAAAGTGTTTATTTGAATAGATATACGAGATCACGAGAATGCAAACGTAATATTTGCCGAGGAGGCGAGTGACATTTCAATGGCAATGTGTCATTCGATCGACTAGAATAAAATTTCGATGGTTTTAGATTTCGATCATGACAATCAATTAATGACTAAGCTCAATCAACCTAAATATTAACCTAAGAAAGACCAACCTCATAGGTAGGTAATAATCTTCTTAATCCTTTGATTTCAATATTCATGTAATTCTATCTTATCATAAATCGATCTTTCCATTAATTTCTTTCGTACCACGTCTCGTTACCAAAATCAATATGAGTATAATTTTATTCTAGCTTCCTCTAGCTCGTCATGTAATTTTCAAATAGTCTCAAATTTTGAATTCCATAATTTCAATTTATACTAGCTCATTTATATATATCTTTAAAATTTTCCTCAAAAATTAAAATTCCAACACTTTCAACCAATTGGCCCAAGTAGAAGTTAAAATCTCCTTACTACGATTTGTATTTGTTGGTCAATGCATCCATGGGTATCAAAAATCCGTCTTCAATGATAAATCTCGAAAACTATCCGTATACCTTCATAACTCAATCTTCTATCATCATAATTACAAATTTTTCTAAAATACTTATTAGTCACTCTCTCGAAAATTTGAATTCAACAATCTCAGTTCTTGATGGTAGGAGTGAAATTTATCTCAACTTTCTATTCATAATCAATTGAGAACTTTAATCAAAATATAAGGTTTCTTTCTTCAACACTTGGTTATCCTTGAAAAATAAGATCATCATAATGTCAACATTGTCTTTAGCCAAAAATTTGCATCTGTAAACTTTATATATAAATTTGGTTCTTAAACCATCAATACTTTAGAAGATTTTCCACTCGATTATATAGTTACCTTTAAACAAGATTTGAAATTCGCGATCCTCGGAGTGTTTCATCATAACATAATATATTCTCCCTTACTTCATCGATTCGAATTTATCGCACATTTCTATTCATGTCCCATCTGTACCAACTTCATTATTTATCTATGCTGTGGGGTTCTCCAATCTATCTTCTACTAACCCAAGATTGTCATGATCAAATTTTATTTCACATAAGGGAATCATACAAGGAACAAGGTGGCGTAAACAATGGAGAAATCATAGTGAAGTATGAGAAAACATTTTAATTGGAAGGAAGAAAAGTAAGTGTTGCTAATATTGGAGTGTGACAGTGTTATGTGTCGAAGTAAATCCATACAAGAAAATAAAATGACAAGGGTTAAGCAGTCAAGATAAAACACAAGGGTAAGCATTTAACGGATTTAGTAGATCGTAATCGGGCCAAAAATTTGAGTCGAGATTGAGTCCAAATATATAGTCAAAAGTATTTCGGTACCATGGTATAGGTTATAGTTGAGTCTTTATGACTCGAAAGTCGTACCATAAAAATAGAGTACAAGGGGACGTGTTTTAGTGGAACATGATATACCTACATGAAGGTGAGCTCATCTAGGTCTTGTATGTGAAATTGGTTGGAAGGAAAAGTCTACTGTTGTGCTTCAAATATCAAAGTCATGATCGGGAATGCCGAATGATCAAAAATAGAAAGTGGGTTTTCATAAGATACTAATTAATGCACAAAAATAAAAGGGTAAAGCACGAAGTAAAGATAATTAGAAAATCTCGTAGGTCAAGGCTAAATAAGATAGAGAGACAATTTCTAGAGAAAGTTCATAGATAAGGGTATGGTCAAGGGGATGGTTCTAATTATTTCTAGTTCCAAACACTTAGATGGTCATAAATAAAAATCTAGATTTGAGGGAAGGTCGAGTAAGTCAAGATATGTTCATCGGTTTGGTCGATGACTAACTACACTTGTGTATATGCAATATCATAGTCATAGGTGGCATGGCAATCTAATGTCGAATACTTTTATCTCGCTAGGGTGACCTTACTTGCTTCTTGGTCTTCTACCAATATATGATCTAATCTAAAATTTCAAGTTCCTCGAAATTCCTCAATAAAATTTCCAAGATATTCCACCAAATTTCCTAATCACCTTTGGCTGTCAAGTTTAGTCCAAATTTAAATTTCTAATCAATCTCAAAATAACCCTTGTATATCACAAATTGAATATAAATTAGTTTTTTTTTCTTTCCAAAATCTTAAACTCAACATTTAATAAGTTTATCCGTCGAAATTCATACTACAAAATGGAACGTTTAAATAACTCCCAAATTTTAATTCTATATCCTTCAAATGTGTATATCTAGCTTCCAATAAGTCACAATTACTCTACAAAAGTAATTTTTTTTTTTCACCAAAATTTAAATATCCATAATCAAGGCTTTAAACTCGAAATCTAAATAACTTTTTGAATCTTTTCTTGTATCTTCCAAAATATTAATATTTTTACCATCAACTCTTCAACTCAAAATTAAATACTTAAAATTTGTAAATCGTGGAATCAATTCAAAACCTCAAGCTCTCTAATAAACCATAAATCATAAACCCTTCGTATTCTCTAGTCGTTACAAATCATAACTTATAATTTAAAACACTTTAATAAATTCGAGATAAACTTTTAACATATTCAATCCAACTTGAACTTAATCGTAAATCATGTGTCATAATTTAAAGATATTTTTTTTTCCAAATCGGTTTCATATCCCAATAAATCATGAACTATTTCACAATTTCCAAAAATCATAAATCATAATTTGTTTTCTCGATCTAGCTATTCTCTTGTGTATATCACCTTGTAATAGCAAAATAAAATTTCAACTATCCATTGAAAGCGAAAAATATGCTACTACCCAACTTGAAATTAACTAATCCTTAAGAATCATATTTCTAGGAAAATAATGCCTCAACAACTCAAATAAAAGCTCCATGCATATTAATTGTCAATGTACTCCATCTAGCCATGTGTTTGACCTATAGGCATATACTAGTGTAGTCATCTTACTAAACATGAAACTAAGAATTTACGGTAAAAGGAGTCAAGCAAGATACAAATCAAGGAGGTCGAACGAGAGTTCAGAATTTGAAGTCAAGAAAGGATGTCAAGTAGGTGGATGAGATTCCTAAACTCTAATCCTATATTGCAGGTCTGTTTGGTTCAATCATGTAACCGAAACGGCAAACTTGACCTGCATGGGCCACCACAAAAACATGTAACGCCTCAGTCCCAAAATACGTAGGACTAGAACGTAATCATGCCAGCTGTATACATACGAAGTATATGGACCCTCGTATATATACATAAGCTGTAAAATGCAGTAACCAAGGTACTAAATCTCATCCACAAAGATAATTATGATATAAAAGTAACTATGAATTTGTCATGTACACAATAGTTGGACGGAGACAAAGTCCACTACCAACCAAATTATATATGGAAAAATATACAAGGAAAGAATTTAGCAAGCAAGAGCAATGGCGAGTCCAAGAGCAATCACCACAAAGGAAGGAATGGCCTTAGCTAGAGCACCTGCAAGAAATTACGAAATACACACCTGGCGAGATAACCAGGTCCTCAGAGGGACGTAACAAGATACATCAACATGCCATATAATACTGAATATAAAATATGCCACCATCAAAGAAAGTGACAAGACACAAAAAGGTAATCAAACCATACTAAAGTGCATATGTAGTTTGAGAAACAATCCTTCGACGCATGAGCCCTGGCTGTAAATGGGATCGACATAGTCCCCATATAGGGCACCAGGGGCCTACGTCCATAACGCTCGGGAAGCGTCAGAGGGCACCATGTGCAAGGGGCTACGTCCATAACGCTCTGGAAAATGTCAGAGGGCACCTGGAGCCTGCATCTCTGGCGGAGCGCACAGGTAATAAGGAAAGTGCATAGAAGCCCATACGTTAGGTAATATTCTCCCCACCCAATGTACCGGTTAAGTCGCATCCGCGACCATGTACCTCTACTAACTGCTAAGTCTCCTAACACGCCTCTATTAGCAGTTAGCCCTAACGCATGCGCATGGGGGATTAGCCCACACGCAAGAACCTCTACATGCTACTCATCTCACACATCCTCGTGGTATAACTGTGTTAAGGTATATGATATACACTACAGACGGTAGTCTCTTAACTCTAGGTTCATGTGGAACCAAAGGATAGTAACAAAGTAAACTAATAATCACTGAGCATGTAGTAAATCAAGAACTATAACAACAAAAATGAACAGTGATATATAAATAAATGCAGACTGAATATAAACAGTATAATGGCAAGGTATCTTACCCGTATGTCGTCTGGTGTGGTGCAGTATTCTCTGACATGTCTCAATATTCCAATAGCCATGGTTGATGTAATGGTCCAAATCGTGAGAAAATAGGAACATGGGATTAGTCATGATCAACGGTGATAATTGAAGAAGGTATTTGTGGAAAGAATTATGTATATTATTTTTAGAAGGTACTTTCAATACTTGAAACTAGATTTTAATTAGTAAAACTAATTTTTGGTAGATTTGAATCCAAAATAATCGTTTTAGGCAAAATTTTCTGTTTGTAACAATAGAATAATCATATCTTTACTTGATAAAAATACTTGAATACATTTTATAATTTGAAAGCTACTATATATATATTTTTAGTCAACCCATTTGTATAAGAAATTAATTACTAAAATGAATAACCATATTTTATACATATTTATAAATATTTATCCATATCCATTAACAATTCCTATTAATAAGGAAAAAATGATAACCTTAACTAGTAAAAATAATAATAATAATAACAATAGTGATAATAATAATGATAATAATAATAATAAAAATAATAATAAGAATGACAATGATAAGAATAATAAGAATAATAATAATAAGAAATATAATAATAATTATAATAATAATGATAATAAATAATAATAATAATAACAATAGTGATAATAATAACTTATACCTACTGAATAATCCTCCCCCTCCAATACCTGTTCATGAGAGAGAGAGAGAAAGAGAAATGGATAGGGGTCTCACCTCGGTCGGCGGGGCAGCGACCGGAGACAAAGACGGCGACCGGAGGAGCTCCGGCAGCGGAGAGGGAGATCTGAGGCGGCGTGTGTAAGCCCCTATTTTTCAAAATTCATTTTAATTAGTGTTAATTAAATTTTTATGTCATTTATAGCCTTAAATAATTTTTAGGAATTTTTAGGAAATATTCTAAAATTTTTAAATAAATTTTAATCAGTTTTAAATATACAAAAATAGCATTTTGCAAATTATTTAAATATTTTAATATTATTTTATAATTATTAGAATTGTTATAATATGGTTATGCAATTTATTAAATTGTTTATATATCAGTTTGCAATATTGAATTGTTATAAGTTGCGGAATGCAAATTTTTATTTGTATTTATACGCTGCTAGGACTTAATTGCAAACTCCTAAACTACAGGGACCCTAGTGCTAAGTTACATACCTACCCCCGACGACTGCCCCGACCGCCTCGCCGCCCTGCCCCCGCCATTTTCGGCTGCCCCGACCGACGTTAAGCCCCTATTTAAACCCCTGCAGCCCCCCCCGACCTAGCCACGACCACCACGACGTACCACAGCCCCCCAACCACCCTGTTCTTCCCCGAAACCCTAGCCCTAACCCTAACTCCGACGTAACCCCACCGCCGCCTCGCCGCTCGTCCTCGCCGATTGTCTCCACCACCATTAGCTTCGCCTCGACGAGACGACCGCAGCGCCACCACTCCGCCACCGTCACGACGCCTCCTCCGCCGTCCACGACCATCAAATCTCCCTCCAAAGCTGGACACGTAAGTAGCAGTTACGAGACTGTGTCGTACGTGTCTCGTAGACGTATATATGGTTCGCCGTGTCCTGGCGAACATTTTGGTAGAACTGGACACGAGAGAATCGAACCGTGCGTGTCGTGCTAGCCCAGACACGTTAATACCTGTGTCCCTAACTATCAGGACACAGGGTCGATTTGTTAATTTTTTTTATGTTAATTAAACCAAACCTAACTAAAATCTTACTAAATCCTATTCCTAATACAGCGGGCCAATTGGCCCACTGGCCAGCGCGTAATAATAAACCCCCCTTTCCTGTGAGCAGGGTTCGAGCCCCCTCTTCTTTCTTTTTCTGTTTATTTTCTTTTTCTTTTTCTTCTCTTTTCTTTTCTGTTTTATATATATATATATATATATATATATATATATATTTATATATATATATATATATATGTATATGTATATATATATATATATATATATATATATATATATATATATATATATATATATATATATGCTGTATTTTGACAGTATTTTATATATGTATATATTTTTATAATAAGTAAGTTTATATATATATTAGTTGGTGTTTATATACGTATGTGTATATAGGTATATACATTTTTAGATATATATATTATTATATATATATATAATTATATATATGTATACAATGTTTGTATATATATATATACTTTATAATTAAGTATTTCCTTATATTTCTATATATACTTTTAGCATAGGTATGTATATATTCTTTTTGTACAAATTTACCTTATTAAAATAAAAATATTATTTTGCAATTTCACCAAGTTGTATTTTTAGTGTATTTAAATTACTGCAACCATTTGATGTCCAGGCCTAGCATGGGTTTTTGGGCTCAAATGTGTTTTCACACATTCAAGACCTGTACAAGTCATATTGGACTTGATTCATGGCCTTGGGTCCTGTATTTGAACTTTGGTTCAAATTATATACATGGACAAAAATCCGCAGATAATTAATTATTGTGTGCAATGCTGTTTTTGATTTTCTAAAAATACTTAAACTACTGCTAAAATTATGGAAAAATAGTTTTTAGATACTATGTTACTTTAGCTAATTTAATATAGTTTTTGTAGTATTTAATTTACTGTTTTGCCACTAGTTTGGCATATGAAACCAAAACTCATTTTCTGTATACTTAGGAAAACTGATTTTTATAAAATACTTGTACTGGTTAATAAATTCCAGAAAAATTATAATAAATTTCTATGATTAACAAGGATCACTTTGGAACTTTACTTTAAGAAAAACTAGGCTTTTTGTCTATCTCTAAAATTGTTGGAACACAACGATCATTTGATTTATTTATTGATTAATTACGACTTGTAGCTTTTTGTGTTATTTTGAGTTTTAGCCGTGTTGAACCCCACCCCTCACTAGTGTAAAGATCCCAGAAAGTTAGTTAAAGTAGTGTGTCACCCCACATTGGTCTCCTATGCCAAAATCATCATTTTGGCTAGGTGCCCAGTCACAAGTCGCGTCGCACCAATGAGTGTCCTAGTGTTTTAGCTTAGTGTAAAAACTAAGTTATTGTATTTATTCTACAGTGACGAGTTACCAGACATCCATAGCACTTTTATCGCAGCTTGTTTTGCTTTGCTCTACTAGAGGCAAGTACTTTCTACGAACTTTACATATTGTCACATAAATGAACTGCAAACTCCACCATGTTAAATGCTGACCCTTGGGGTAGCAAGTTAGACCTCTACATATTGTACTTTCAGTTACTACCATGCTTAGAACAGTCTTTATATATCTCTCACATGATTAGAATATGGGTTATGGGAAAACTGATAGTAGTGTACGTGATCATGACCCCCCTACAGTAGCGAGCGAGGTCGCATTTTATATGCATACCTTGCCGCAGGCCATTACCCCGCATATCTGTACGGATGTACACCTATGTTTGTTAACTTGTACGTATGTACATTTCATTATGTGCCCTCCAGCATATTGTACATCTATTGACCGGTCACGTACTTGCTACAGTTTTAAACATTACATATACATCTGTCTCTATGACATATGTGTCCTTGCCATGATGGACTATGTGATGCCATACTTTCCAGTTATTCCTCTTATGTTCATTTCCATATTTCATATGCTAGTTTGCTAGATTCAGTACTTGCTTCCGTCCTGACAGGATAACGTTGTAGGTGTCCTTACTAAGGAGGAGTTACTCTGCGACACATATTATGGGGTTACTGCCGAGGACCCGGCTCTGCTTTACGAGGATGTTCCTGCGGGGAACCTCGCCTAGTTGTCTTCTGTTTACTTAGACTTTTGAGAGTAGACATGTATTAGACTATACATTTTGTAACTGGACATGTATCCAGTCTTACATTTCAGTTCACTTGTACTTGGACATTTTACTATGTACGACGACTTTTGTGTTTGGAGCATTTATGACTTTATTTCACTTATAGAACTGTTAGCACATTTAGTCTTATCCTGTTGTCTTTAGAACAGCTTACTACGTTTTATCTCAACGTAGGCTGGGCATGACTCGGCCCAGCCCAACAATTTGGGTAGCGGGTCGTGACATATTTTTAGTGGTGGCCCATGCAGGTCCTGACTAAACTGTTTGGTTACGTTATTGTACCAAGCATGCCTGCAATTAGAAACTTAAGGTAATTAGACAACATTAGGAAAGACGCTTAGAACACCTAGAGGAATGCTAGGATTGCAACATAGGAAAATATCACATGTTTGCTATTATAATTAGATTTTCTTGCCTATGATTGCTTACTTTAAATAAGTCCTTGTAAGTCCTTTTATTTTTAATTTAGATGGTGCTTACTCGTTCATCCCAGTATGTTACCCCCGAGAATGGGGCCCTCCATATCCAGTCAGCTAACCAGTTGACAGATACATCTCCACCTACCACATTCCTCCACTCCACAGATCCACAAACCCAGATACCACAACCACCTTCCACATCATAGGCCCAGCAGGACCCGATACTTCCACAACCCCCTATCACTATACCTACCCAGGCTTCCGTCACACTCAACGGGAACCAGTTGCTCACATTGATCCAGGGGTTCCTAACAACCCATCAAGAGCAGACTACCCTACTCCGCTAGAGCATGGAGCGTTCTGAGGGACGTCCCGTGGTCCCACCACCTGTAGAGCCACGGTAGAGAGCAGGGATGATCAAGGACTTCATGGGTCTGAATCCCAAGGAGTTCTCAAGGACTGAGGGCATAGTGGTAGCTGACGACTGGCTAGATTCGGTAGAGAGAAAGCTTCTGGGAGTTAGGATGCCGGATGACCTCCAGGTCGAGGCAGCAGGATTTCTGCTGATAGACTTAGCAGGAGTTTGGTTCCGGAATGAGCCGTTGTTTGCGAGAGGTAGAGCCGCTTGGGATCAATTCAAGACCCAGTTCAAGAAGAAGTTTTTCTCGACCACTGCTAGAGTAGCCATGGGGCTATGATTCCAGAACATCCAGCAGGGGAACCGTTCTGTGGACGAGTATGCGGTAGAGTTTAGTCGCCTTAGCCGTTTCGCTCCTAGTCTGGTTGCAGATCCAGAGGAGATGACCGTAGATTTTGCCATGGTCTAGTTCCAGACATTGGCATCCTTATAGTGGCGAACGGTACGACTGTCTACTACCAGAGCCTAGAGTTGGCCCGGAGCATTGAGGAGCGTCTTCTGTCTAGCAAGAGGCCGGCTTCTGTACATCATGAGGGACCATCCAAGCGTCAGGCTTTCCAGCAGAGAGCACCGAAGCCATCCCAGCAGACTTACCGTCCCCCTATATCACATCACCCGACCCAGCCAGTTAGAGCCCCGGGACCTCAGCAGCAGCAGAAGGGGACTATGTGTTCATTCTGTAGAAGGGTAGGCCACGACGCTTTCGTTTGTAGGAAGAGGTTGGGGCAGTGTTTAGCTTGTGGGTCTGCCATCCATCAGATTCGGGACTGCCCAGTAGCCAAGGGACCCCAGGGGAAGACTTATAGCCTAGTCCTTGAGCCGGAGCCGGAACAGGTTTTGGGAGGTTAGTTTTGATCGCAGCCTTAGTCATTTTGTTGCATTGCTTGCTATGTTAGAATATTGTAGGGTCTTCAATCCTTGTAAATTTCGAGGACGAAATTTTTTAAGGAGGGAAGACTTGTAAGCCCCTATTTGTCAAAATTCATTTTAATTAGTGTTAATTAAATTTTTATGTCATTTATAGCCTTAAATAATTATTAGGAATTTTTAGGAATTTTTCTAGAATTTTTAAATAAATTTTACTCAGTTTTAAATATACAAAAATAGCATTTTACAAATTATTTAAATATTTTAATATCATTTTGTAATTATTAGAATTGTTATAATACGGTTATGCAATTTACTAAATTGTTTATATATCAGTTTGCAATATTGAATTGTTATAAGTTGTGGAATGCAAATTTTTATTTGTATTTATACGCTGCTAGGACTTAATTGCAAACTCCTAAACTACAGGGACCCTAGTGCTAATTTACTTACCTACCCCCGACGACTGCCCCGACCGCCTTGCCGCCCTGCCCCCGCCATTTTTGGCTGCCCCGACCGACGTTAAGCCCCTATTTAAACCCCTACAGCCCCCCCGACCTAGCCACGACCACCACGACGCACCACAGCCCCCCAACCACCCTGTTCTTTCCCGAAACCCTAGCCCTAACCCTAACTCCGGCGTAACCCCACCGCCGCCTCGCCGCTCGTCCTCGCCGATTGTCTCCACCACCATTAGCTTCGCCTCGACGAGACGACCGCAACGCCACCACTCCGCCACCGTCACGACGCCTCCTCTGCCGTCCACGACCATCGAATCTCCTCCAAAGCTGGACACGTAAGTAGCAGTTACGAGACTGTGTCGTACGTGTCTCATACACGTATATATGGTTCGCCATGTCCTGGCGAACATTTTGGTAGAACTGGACACGAGAGAATCGAACCATGCTTGCGTGCTAGCCCAGACACGTTAATACCTGTGTCCCTAACTGTCAGGACACAGGGTCGATTTGTTATTTTTTTTATATGTTAATTAAACCGAACCTAACTAAAATCTAACTAAATCCTATTCCTAACACAGCGGGCCAATTGGCCCACTGGCCAGCGCGTAATAATAAAACCCCCCTTTTCCTGTGAGCAGGGTTCGAGCCCCCTCTTCTTTCTTTTTCTTTTTCTTTTCTTTTTCTTTTTCTTTTCTTTTCTTTTCTATTTTATATATATATATATATATATATATATATATATATATATATATATATATTGTTTTTTATATATATATATATATATATATATATATATATATATATATATATATATATATATATATATATATTTATATATATATGTATATGTATATATTAGTATATATATATATATATATATATATATATATATATATATATATATATTTTATATATATATATATATAATATATATATATATATATATATATATATATATATATATATATATATATAATATATATATATGTATATATTAGTATATATATATATATATATATATATATATATATATATATATATATATATATATATATATATGCTGTATTTTGACAGTATTTTATATATGTATATATTTTTATAATTAGTAAGTTTATATATATATATTAGTTGGTGTTTATATACGTATGTGTATATAGGTATATACATTTTTAGATATATATATTATCATATATATATAATTATATATATGTATACAATATTTGTATATATATATATATATATATATATATATATATATATATATATATACTTTATAATTAAGTATTTCCTTATATTTCTATATATACTTTTAGCATAGGTATGTATATATTCTTTTTGTACAAATTTACCTTATTAAAATAATATTATTATTTTGCAATTTCACCAAGTTGTATTTTTAGTGTATTTAAATTACTGCAACCATTTGATGTCCAGGCCTAGAATGGGTTTTTGGGCTCAAATGTGTTTTCACACATTCAAGACCTGTACAAGTCATATTGGACTTGATTCATGGCCTTGGGTCCTGTATTTGAACTTTGGTTCAAATTATATACATGGACAAAAATACGCAGATAATTAATTATTGTGTGCAATGCTGTTTTTGATTTTCTAAAAATACTTAAAGTACTGCTAAAATTATGGAAAAATAGTTTTTAGATACTATGTTATTTTAGCTAATTTAGTATAATTTTTGTAGTATTTAATTTACTGTTTTGCCACTAGTTTGGCATATGAAACCAAAACTCATTTTCTGTATACTTAGGAAAACTGATTTTTATAAAATACTTGTACTGGTTAATAAATTCCAGAAAAATTATAATAAATTTCTATGATTAACAAGGATCACTATGGTACTTTACTTTAAGAAAAACTAGGCTTTTTGTCTATCTCTAAAATTGTTGGAACACAATAATCATTTGATTTATTTATTGATTAATTACGACTTGTAGCTTTTGTGTTATTTTGAGTTTTAGCCATGTTGAACCCCACCCCTCACTAGTGTAAAGACCCCAGAGAGTTAGTTAAAGTAGTGTGTCACCCCACATTGGTCTCCTATGCCAAAATCATCATTTTGGCTAGGTGTCCAGTCACAAGTCGCGTCGTACCAATGAGTGTCCTAGTGTTTTAGCTTAGTGTAAAAACTAAGTTATTGTATTTATTCTACAGTGACGAGTTACCGGACATCCATAGCTGTCATGCCCCGTACCGAAATACGGGGACGGAATAGGTCAACTACTCCATATGAGGTACGTAACGTCATACGGCGATCGTGGCTGTCGAGAGACTAGGGGTTACATGCTACAATCAAGTCTCCTATGGTCCCACAGAGTTCTATGTCTCAATCAATCAAATCACATCAACAAATAAATGAACATTAAAGATAAAGCAGTAAGGCGTCCCCGACGCTTCATCAAAATGATTATGAGAGACTAGCTTTATAATTTAGCTATCTCAGAGAGTCAGGAGTACAAAATTATACACAGCTGCAGTCTGTTTAATTACAATTATGTACTGGCACAAAATATCGAGTAATCCGGCTAACAGGTGCCGGTGGCTAAACGCCGCAAAAGTATAAACAGGAGTGGTGGAGAAGAAACCCACTCGAGTCCCCGAACCACCATGCTCCTAGTATGCACCATGGATGTCAGGGAGGAAGATCGTGTCCTCTGGCTCTGCTACGAGATCTGGCCAAACAAAACCAGCGGGGTCAGCCCCGGATAGCAAGTACCGCCAAAGGGGCACAAGAGTTAAGATTAAAAACCCAGATAATAGAATGATTGATAATCGTAATACTTATGCTATTATTATAGGGTAGCGTAACATCCTCGAACCCATATAGCACCCTTACAACCAAACAAGGACAAAAGGTGCCGCATGGAGTCGGGACGTGTCGTACTCTATAACTTTCACATAAGTTAAAAGGTATAAGCAATAAAATCCCCTGATCGTGACTTCGGTCGATAGCCTATCACAGCACAATAACCAACCCAACAATCAAACAAGAACATGGGTTGGATCATGTACCATGATAGACCACGTTCCTCAGTCATTCACAGAAGTAGCACTCCACAACCAGAATAAGTCTTCCGTTCATAACTTCGGTCCACAGCCTGTCATAGTACGATAACCAACCCAACAATCAAACAAGAACATGGGTTGGATCACGTACCATGACAGTCCGCTTTCCTCAGTTATTTACGGAAGGTAATAGGATACAAGCAAGTCATTTTCAAGGCCAATCAAGTCTACGGGTTTCTAGTGGGACGAGGTTATCCTCGCATTATGTTATTAGAAAATCCTCAGATCGTATCTTTCCAGCAAGGCTAGCCAACCCAGGGGTTCACGTAGACAGGTATGACTGAGCACAGGTCCCTCGTAAGGCCACCTTGCCAAAACATATATTATATAGCAGAAATTAATCGGATGCAGTCATCCACTCATTGCGGATGACACAGTATCCGTGGAGACCAGCCGGCGCGTCAAGACAATATCTCAAGGCGGCTGGTGTAACACGATCTCGGGATTCTGCCCTCCCCATGCATCTAGTATATTTAGTTGCCTAGTTTAACCCTAGGTGAAATCTTGAACTCATATGCTGTGGCCTGCATGATTATCCTCCTAAAGTCGTACCTTAGTACGAGTACCCCAAAGAGGATCCATGTCAATCAGTATGTCAACATGTTTTACCCTCCTTAGTGTAATGCATCATTGCAAATACGCCACGTGGAGTTACGAGTCTTTTGTCGAGCATGAACAAGAACTGGGATATTCAGGTACATGTATCAGGTAGGAACACTTTGTTTTTCGGGGTCACATTAGTGCTCATATCATGCTCGGGACAAAAGGCGTAAGGATATAAAATGGGCATATAATATCTGATAAAATATCAAAAGCGTACGCACAAAAGCACGCACGCTCAAAGGGTGAAAAGTCACGCGGGCTCACTCAGGCTCACTCAAGGCAGCGTGCGTGAAAAGTCACGCAGACTCAAGGAGAGAGCTGCGTGAAAAGTCACGCAAGCTCAAGGAGAGAGCTGCGTGAAAAGTCACGCAGGCTCAAGGAGAGAGCTGCGTGAAAAGTCACGCAGGCTCAAGGAGAGAGCTGCGTGAAAAGTCACGCAGGCTCAAGGAGAGAGCTGCGTGAAAAGTCACGCAGGCTCAAGGAGAGAGCTGCGTGAAAAGTCATGCAAGCTCAAGGAGAGAGCTGCGTGAAAAGTCACGCAAGCTCAAGGAGAGACACGCTTCCAACAGGAAGCGTGCTCAAACGGAGCACACTGTTCACTGTCTTCTCCAAATAGCAAGAACACTATGGCTGAACCCAAACTTCAAAGCATCATAACTTGGCCATCCGAACTCCAAATCCAGATTTCCAAAGTTCCAACTTAGGTGAAACTGAATTGCTCTTCCACATGGAAGCATCAAAAACCCATAAAATCCAACTAAAGTAGATCAAACCATGCAAAATCCGAAAATGATTAAAACCTAGATCTACAAAAATCAAAGCTTCAAAATGGAAATTTCCAAGATCTAAACTAGTATAGATTGAGGAGAAGAACATGTTTTGGCTAATAGTTTTATAAGAAATCATTGACAAAATTATGGATCCATCTCTTGAGCAAGTTGGTACTTGCCTTAGTTGGTGGAGGAAGTAAATGAGAGGAATAATGAGAGGAGAGAAAAGGAGATGAGTTATATATAAAGATCTTGGACCCATGGGTTCATGATGAACCAAAGGGTTCATGATGAACCATTGGTGAACCAAGAATGGGTTACCCAAATGAGCCAAAACTGTAGGCCCAAATATAGAAAATAAATTAGGAAATAATATTTTGTCGAATATTTTTTTGGGAAATGCATGAAGAAATACTGCATAATAAATATAGTATAAATACAAGGTAAATACAATTTATCGGTTTACGTATTAAAATACGTATTCCAGGATCGGGGAGTGACATCTCTACCCTTCTTAGAAAAATTCCGTCCTCGGAATTCCAGCCAAGATAGGATAGTAAAATCAGGGCAAGCAAGGCACAATCATATATAAGTTAACTATCATAGTAGTTATTATCATACATCACAAAGTGCAAAACAAGCAGGTCCAGATAAGCATAGAATTGTGTCAATAAGGTGCAAAAATATACCTTATTAGTCAAACAAATGCGGATACCGAGATCTGATCTCGTCCTCGCGCTCCCAGGTTGACTCTCCCGGAGAGTGATGGTTCCAAGAAACACGGACAAGGTTTATCGTCCGATTCTTGAGTACCTTCTCTCGCCGATCTAAAATAGATACGGGTTGCTCCTCGTAAGTTAGGTCGGTACCAACGACTAACTCAGAATGATCGAGGACATGACTCAGATCCGGGACATACCCACGTAATTGGGACACATGAAACACATCATGTATGCCAGTTAACGAAGGCGAAAGGGCAAGTCGATAAGCCACATCGCCTACCCGAGCGAGAATCTTAAAAGGACCAACGTATCTTGGACTAAGCTTTCCTCGGGTTCCAAATCTGATGATACCCCGAGTAGGCAAAATCCGCAGAAATACTTGGTCGCCAACTCTGAACTCCAGAGGCCTACGATGCTGATCTGCCCAATGACGATGTCGGTCCTGCGCAACTCGAAGGCATTCTCTGACCAACTTAACTATCTCCACAGTCTGCGTGATCATCTCTGGTCCCAACAACTTCCGTTCTTCGACGTAGTCCCATGCCAAAGAGGACCTGCACTTCCTTCCGTACAATGCTTCGAACGGGGCCATCTGAATGCTAGCCTGATAGCTGTTGTTATAGGAGAACTCTACTAGATGAAGGTGGTCCTCCCAAGATCCGCCAAAATCCAAGGTACATGCCCGTAGCATATCTTCTAACGTCTGAATGGTTCTTTCTGATTGCCCGTCGGTTTGTGGATGATAAGCAGTACTGAATCTTAACTTGGTTCCCAAACTTTGGTGTAAGCTCCGCCAAAAATGGGAAGTAAACCGCATATCCCGATCTGATACTATACTAACTGGAACACCGTGCTGCCTTACTATCTGCTTCATGTACATTTCTGCTAACTGCTCAGTAGTCTGTCCAACTCGGAAGGGAAGGAAATGAGCGACCTTCGTGAGTCGATCTACTATTACCCAGATTGCATTCTTGCCAGCCAGGGATCTAGGTAAACCGGTCACAAAATCCATCGTGATGTGCTCCTATTTCCATTCTGGGATAGGAAGCGGCTGTAGCAACCCTGCTGGTCTCTGCTGCTCGGCTTTCACCTGCTGACATACCAGACAATTGGATACAAATCTCGCTATCTCTCTTTTTATGCCATTCCACCAAAAGTACTGCCTGATATCTCGATACATCTTCGTTCCTCCTGGATGAATGGAGTAAATAGAACTATGAGCTTCGGACATAACTTCTTGTCGAAGGTCTCCACTCGGTACACAGAGTCGGTTTCCAAACCTGAGCGTACCATCTTCATGAATCACTAACTCCTTCCTACGGCCTGATTCACACTCCGATCGCAACTTCTGAATCTGTGGATCTCCCGCTTGTGCTATCCTTATCCTCTCTACTATGGTTGACTGAATCTGCATACTGGTCATTCTTCCTATATCCCTTGGCAAAACTACTTCGATTCCCATACTCTGAAGGTCTTCTAAAATATGCTTCTGCGAGGTCAAGATAAAGGCACTGTCTCTCCTACTCAGTGCATCTGCAACTATATTCGCCTTGCCTGGATGATACTGAAGATCTAAGTCAAAATCCTTCAGTAGTTCTAACCATCTTCTTTGCCTCATGTTCAAATCTCGCTGCATGAATACGTATTTCAAACTCTTATGATCAGTATAGATCTCTACCCGATCTCCGTATAAATAGTGCCTCCGCAACTTGAGTGAAAACACCACAGCTGCTAACTCCAAATCGTGAGTCGGGTAATTCTTCTCATGGTTTCGAAGCTGTCGAGACGCATATGCTATCACCTTTCCGTACTGCATCAATACACATCCAAGACCCTTCCCAGATGCGTCACAATATACTGTAAAGCCTCCCGCTCCTACTGGAAGTGTCAAGATTGGGGCTGAGATCAATCTCTTCTTCAATTCTTTAAATGATGCCTGACAGCTAGCTGACCAAACAAACTCTACGTCCTTGTGCGTCAAACGCGTTAAGGGCGTAGAGATCTTGGCAAAGTCCGCCACGAACCTTCTGTAGTAACCAGCTAGTCCTAAGAAACTTCGCACTTCTGCAACCGTTCTCGGGACTGGCCAATGCTCTACGGCCTCAATCTTCTTCGGATCCACTGACACTCCTGCCCCAGAAATTACATGCCCCAGAAACGAAATGTGATCTAACCAGAATTCACACTTGCCGAGCTTCGCATAAAGTTGATGCTCCCTCAATGTCTGTAAGACAGTCCTAAGATGTTTCTCATGCTCCTCTTCACTGCTGGAATAGACAAGAATGTCATCTATGAACACCACCACAAATTTATCCAAATACGGCAGAAAGATGCGGTTCATTAAATCCATGAATACTGCAGGGGCGTTGGTTAGTCCAAAGGGCATTACTAAAAACTCATAATGCCCATATCTAGATCTGAATGCTGTCTTCGGTATGTCTTGCTCCCGGACTCTTACTTGATAGAATTCCGACCGAAGATCGATCTTGGAAAAGACACTGGCCTTGCTCAACTGGTCAAACAAGTCATCAATCCTTGGTAGCGGGTACTTATTCTTCATTGTTACTGCATTCAGCTTGCTGTAGTCGATGCACATCCTCGTCGACCCATCCTTCTTGGGAACTAGAATCACTGGCATAGCCTAGGACGATTTACTGTCTCGGATGAATCCCTTAGACTTTAACTCTTCTTCATGTTGATACAACTTATCCTGTTCTGACGACGACATTCTGTAAACTCTGTCTGTAATAGGCCTCGTTCCAGGGTTCAACTCAACGCTAAATTCTACCTCTCTGACTGGGGGTATCCCTGGGAGCTCATGAGGGAAGACGTCGAGAAAATCTTCGACCACTCTCGGAATCTGTCCTGGCTCTGACACTGCTGCTGAGATGACGCCTCCGGCCTGATTCTTCAAGGTTCGAGTAAAGATGAACTGCTCCATCCCAGGAATGCTGAATATGACCCTATCTCCTCTACAATCAATTGTCGCATGACTGTCTCTCAACCAGTCCATGCCAAGAACAACATCAAAATTTCCTATAGGGAATTCAATCAATGATGCGGGCAATAAATGCCCACACACCTCTACCGGACATAAAAAGCGCACTCTGCTAACTTCTACGAGCCCATTGCCGGTGAGTATATCCATCCTCTCCGGCAATGCCTCAAACTCTAATCCAATCCGTGTAGCATATTGTGCAGAGATGAATGAATGAGTAGCGCCTGAATCAAGTAATGCTACAGCGAAAAATGAGGTGACGAGAATTTTACCTGCCACCACGTCACTAGACGCTAGAGCCTCTCCTAAGGTCAATGTGAGAGCCTGGACCCGCGGAGCCCCTTGTTGCGGCCTTCCTCAACCATGCTGTTGCTGCCTCTGAGGGCCTTCGGCTTCCTGTGCCTGGCGAAACATCTGAGCCTGCGTTGGTAGACGCTGGGCTAGGGACCTTACTACTAATACTGGCCCTCCCCTCGGGGTTGCCACCGGAGCTGGCAATGCTGGAAACTGCTGAGCTGGCCCTCCTGGCCTCTGCATCATAGGACAAGTGGAGATACGGTGGTCTGAACTACCACACCTCAAGCATAAGCCATTCGCTGACCGGCACACCTCCCTCGTATGCCCTACCTTCCCACAGAATGTACAGCCCTGGGGTGCTCCCTGACGCTGTTGCTGGTTCCTCGGCTGCTGATGCCGAACTGGCGCTGTATTAGTTGACACGGCCGTCCTTCGCGGCGCTCCTGCATCATGAATACGTACACCGGGTGCTGGTGCCGATGTTTGCTGCATTGCTCCTCCTCCAACCTGGGAATGAGATCTCTTCTGACCTCCTGTCCTCGATGCCAACCTCTGCTGGGTATGCTCGTGCCTCCGAGCTGCCGTCAAAACAGCGTCGAATGTCTGGTAGTCGTGTCCCTCCACAAGCTGCAGTAGTTCCAAATGAAGTCCCTGCTGGAACCTCATAGCTTTCTCTGGCTCCGTTGCCACCATTGCTGGTGTAAAACGGCACAATCTGCAGAACTCTGCTGCATACCCATCTATGGTCTTGCCTGCTTGCTTGAGACTGATGAACTTCTGCTGGAGCTCATATCGAGCTACTACGCCAAAATACTTGGCCTTGAATCTATCACTGAAGGTGGTCCAACGAACAGGGCGTCTTGTTCCAACTTCTTCTGATGCCCACCAGTCGCGGGCAAGATCCTGAAGTACCAGTTTGACTTGATCAACCTTCTCATCATCTGGAACCTTGGCTGCCACAAGAATGGCTTCGATGTCTTGAATCCAGGCATCCGCAGTAATGGCATCCTCTGTGCCATCAAAATACCTCAGGTTCAAGCGACGAAACCTTCCTGTTGCCCCCGAGTCGGCCCCGACACTCCTCTCGAGAGCTAACTGAATCCCTTGGTTCAGCAGCACGTTCTGCTCCTGCTGCTGAGTTTGTTGCTGTTGGTTAGTAACAAGAAACCCCCGGATGATCTCCAGGAGTGCTACGGCATTTGGTACTGCCGTCGCTGCTGGTGCTGCAGGAGTTTCAATAACTTGCGGCTGTACTGCCTCTGGTTCCATTTCTGCTCGTGCCTGTACTGGAGAAGGTTCTCTCCCCTGTTGCTGCCCAATCGAGCCATGCTCTTGCTGCTCTTCCTCATGGGCCTCACCCGCAACTGAGAATGAAGCACCCCTATAGAGAAGAATATAAGATTATCAAGTCCGGACGAGGAAGATTTCGAGGATGCAAGTCAGGTTAGAGATCAAGGCAAGGACAAAGAATTCGAAACAGAATTTCAAGGGGAACAAGTTTTGATTGAGACTCCTAATAATTCGCAATACTCCACAAGTCTGAAAAACAGACCTGCATGGGCCACCACTAAAACCTTGTCACGTCCCGTACCGAAATACGGGGACAGACTAGGCCAGCTACTCCATATGAGGTACGTAACGTCATACGGCGATCGTGGATGTCGAGAGACTAGGGGGTACATGCTACAATCAAGTCTCCTATGGTCCCACAGAGTTCTATGTCTCAATCAATTAAATCACATCAGCAAATAAATGAACATTAAAGATAAAGCAGTAAGGCGTCCCCGATGCTTCATCAAAATGATCATGAGAGACTAGCTTTATAATTTAGCTATCTCAGAGAGTCAGGAGTACAAAATTATACACAGCTGCAGTCTGTTTAATTACAATTATGTACTGGCACAAAATATCGAGTAATCCGGCTAACAGGTGCCGGTGGCTAAACGCCGCAAAAGTATAAACATGAGTGGTGGAGAAGAAACCCACTCGAGTTCCCGAACCGCCATGCTCCTAGTATACACCATAGATGTCAGGGAGGAAGATCGTGTCCTCTGGCTCTGCTACGAGATCTGGCCAAACAAAACCAGCGGGGTCAGCCCCGGATAGCAAGTACCGCCAAAGGGGCACAAGAGTTAAGATTAAAAACCCAGATAATAGAATGATTGATAATCGTAATACTTATGCTATTATTATAGGGTAGCACAACATCCTCGAACCCATATGGCACCCTTACAACCAAACAAGGACAAAAGGTGCCGCATGGAGTCGGGACGTGTCGTACTCTATAACTTTCACATAAGTTAAAAGGTATAAGTAATAAAATCTCCTGATCGTGACTTCGGTCGATAGCCTATCGCAGCACAATAACCAACCCAACAATCAAATAAGAACATGGGTTGGATCATGTACCATGATATACCACGTTCCTCGGTCATTCACAGAAGTAGCACTCCACAACCAGAATAAGTCTTCCGTTCATAACTTCGGTCCACAGCCTGTCATAGTACGATAACCAATCCAACAATCAAACAAGAACATGGGTTGGATCACGTACCATGATAGTCCGCTTTCCTCAGTTATTCACGGAAGGTAATAGGATACAAGTAAGTCGATTTTACGGCCAATCAAGTCTACGGGTTTCTAGTGGGACGAGGTTATCCTCGCATCATGTTATTAGAAAATCCTCAGATCGTATCTTTCCAGCAAGGCTAGCCAACCCAGGGGTTCGCGTAGATAGGTATGATTGAGCTCAGGTCCCTCGTAAGGCCACCTTGCCAAAACATATATTATATAGCAGGAATTAATCGGATACAGTCATCCACTCGTTGCGGATGACACAGTATCCGTGGAGACCAGCCGACGCGTCAAGACAATATCTCAAGGCGGCTGGTGTAACACGATCTCGGGATTCTGCCCTCCCCATGCATCTAGTATATTTAGTTGCCTAGTTTAACCCTAGGTGAAATCTTGAACTCACATGCTGTGGCCTGCATGATTATCCTCCTAAAGTTGTACCTTAGTATGAGTACCCCAAAGAGGATCCATGTCAATCAGTATGTCAACATGTTTTACCCTCCTTAGTGTAATGCATCATTGTAAATACACCATGTGGAGTTACGAGTCTTTTGTCGAGCATAAACAAGAACTGGAACATTCAGGTACATGTATCAGGTAGGAACACTTTGTTCTCCGGGGTCACATTAGTGCTCATATCATGCTCGGGACAAAAGGCGTAAGGATATAAAATGGGCATATAATATCTGATAAAATATCAAAAGCGTACGCACAAAAGCACGCACGCTCAAGGGGTGAAAAGTCACGCAGGCTCACTCAGGCTCACTCAAGGCAGCGTGCGTGAAAAGTCACGCAGACTCAAGGAGAGAGCTGCGTGAAAAGTCACGCAAGCTCAAGGAGAGAGCTGCGTGAAAAGTCACGCAAGCTCAAGGAGAGAGTTGCGTGAAAAGTCACGCAGGCTCAAGGAGAGAGCTGCGTGAAAAGTCACGCAAGCTCAAGGAGAGAGCTGCATGAAAAGTCACGCAGGCTCAAGGAGAGAGCTGCGTGAAAAGTCACGCAAGCTCAAGGAGAGAGCTGCGTGAAAAGTCATGCAAGCTCAAGGAGAGAACTGCGTGAAAAGTCACGCAAGCTCAAGGAGAGAGCTGCGTTAAAAGTCACGCAAGCTCAAGGAGAGAGCTGCGTGAAAAGTCACGCAGGCTCAAGGAGAGAGCTGCGTGAAAAGTCACGCAGGCTCAAGGAGAGAGCTGCGTGAAAAGTCACGCAAGCTCAAGGAGAGACACGCTTCCAACAGGAAGCGTGCTCAAATGGAGCACACTGTTCACTGTCTTCTCCAAACAGCAAGAACACCATGGCTGAACCCAAACTTCAAAGCATCATAACTTGGCCATCCGAACTCCAAATCCTGATTTCTAAAGTTCCAACTTAGGTGAAACTGATTTGCTCTTCCACATGGAAGCATCAAAAACCCATAAAATCCAACTAAAGTAGATCAAACTATGCAAAATCCGAAAATGATTAAAACCTAGATCTACAAAAATCAAAGCTTCAAAATAGAAATTTCCAAGTTCTAAACTAGTATAGATTGAGAAGAAGAACATGTTTTGGCAAATAGTTTTGTAAGAAATCATTGACAAAATTATGGATCCATCTCTTGAGCAAGTTGGTACTTGCCTTGGTTGGTGGAGGAAGTAAATGAGAGAAATAATGAGAGGAGAGAGAAGAAGATGAGTTATATATAAAGATCTTAGACCCATAGGTTCATGATGAACCAAAGGGTTCATGATGAACCATTGGTGAACCAAGAATGGGTTACCCAAATGAGCCAAAACTGTAGGCCCAAATGCAGAAAATAAATTAGGAAATAATATTTTGTCGAATATTTTTTTGGGAAATGCATGAAGAAATACTGCATAATAAATATAGTATAAATACAAGGTAAATACAATTTATCGGTTTACGTATTAAAATACGTATTCCAGGATCGGGGAGTGACAATAGTACTTTTATCGCAGCTTGTTTTGCTTTGCTCTGCTAGAGGCAAGTACTTTCTACGAACTTTACATATTGTCACATAAATGAACTGCAAACCCTACCATGTTAAATACTGATCCTTGGGGTAGCAAGTTAGACCTCTACATGTTGTACTTTCAGTTACTACCATGCTTAGAACGGTCTTCATATATCTCTCACATGATTAGAATATGGGTTATGGGGAAACTGATAGTAGTGTACGTGATCATGACCCCCCTACAGTAGCAAGCGAGGTCGCATTTTATATGCATACCTTGCCGCAGGCCATTATCCCGCATATCTGTACGGATGTACACCTATGCTTGTTAACTTGTACGTATGTACATTTCATTATGTGCCCTCCAACACATTGTACATCTATTGACCGGTCACGTACTTGCTACAGTTTTAAACATTACATATATATCTGTCTCTATGACATATGTGTCCTTGCCATGATAGACTATGTGATGCCATGCTTTCCAGTTATTCCTCTTATGTTCATTTCCATGTTTCATATGCTAGTTTACTAGATTCAGTAGTTGCTCCCGTCCTGACAGGATAACGTTGTAGATGTCCTTACTGAGGAGGAGTTACTCTGCGACACATATTATGGGGTTACTGCCGATGACCCGGCTCTGCTTTACGAGGATGTTCCTGCGGGGAACCTCGCCTAGTTGTCTTCTGTTTACTTAGACTTTTAAGAGTAGACATGTATTAGACTATACATTTTGTAACTGAACATGTATCCAGTCTTACATTTCAGTTCACTTGTACTTGGACATTTTACTATATACGACGACTTTTGTGTTTGGAGCATTTATGACTTTATTTCACTTATAGAACTGTTAGCACATTTAGTCTTATCCTGTTGTCTTTAGAACAGCTTACTACGTTTTATCTCAACGTAGGCTGGGCATGACTCGGCCTGGCCCAATAATTTGGGTAGCGGGTCGTGACAGCGTTGCCGGAGGGAACTGCGAATGCCGGAAAGAGGAGTGGAGTGACGTGGCGGCGGATGGGGGTTTTCTGTGCGGACACGGACGAGGAAAGTCGGAGGCGACTGGATCTAGGCGGAGGGAGGCGGCGCACGGTCGGAGCGACGTCGGGTCGACGGGTGGAAAAAGGTGGCGAGGTTCTGGGCGGCTCTACGGCTCTGGGCGGCGGCTGCTCGCCAACAGACGGCGGCGGAGGGAGGCACATGGGGTCGGGCGGAGCTTCTCACGGGTGTGGCGCTGGCGTGGCGGAGATGCGGGGTTCGACGCGCGAGATGTGGGGCTCGTCGGAGGCGGACGGAGGGACTCTCGTGGTGACGCTGAGGTTAGGTTTCCCCCGTCCCTCTTTTCCTTTCTGAAATGTTGGGGGGGTTTGATGGTGGTGGTGACCGGCGTCGGCGGTGGACGTTGCGGTGGTGTTGGTGGCTACCGATGGTGGCGTGGCCTGTTACTGGTGGTGGTGGATGATGGGCAGGTGGTGGTATTAGTGAAGGCGACAGTGGTGAAGATGAAGATGATGACGGCATGGTTTTGGTTGTGATGGTGATAAAGTTGGGGGTGGTCAGCCTGTGGCCGGGGATTGGCGTTGGAGACTGGCCACGGTCGGGAGGTTGGTTTTGACGGAGATGTTGTGTGGAGTCGAGGATGATGACGGCGACGTCGGGATTCAGGAAGACGAGGGTGGTGATGACAGAACCGTCGTGTCCTGCGAGACATGGACGGGGTATCCGGGGTTGTCGGATACGGAACAAATGTTATATTTGTAAAAATATAGTACATAGTGGAGGAAAAGATGACACAGACACAATGCACATCTATGGATGGAAAATTGGAGGAGTACCTGCCTATTTATAGGAGGTGGGAATTCCCAGTTGGATAGGGATTGGGATTAATTAAATCCCAATTAGATAAATCATCATGTAATTTAAATAGATTTAAAGCCAATTCAAATTAAATCCAAATCCAAATTAATTCCATACTAAATTTTAAATATAGCCAATAAAATATCCGTGCAATTTAATTTACCATATTTAATCAAATATTAAATAAACAAGATCTCAAATATTATTTTCATAGTTAGTTAAATATGGAAATAATTAATTTCGAAAATTACTATAAATACTTAAATATTAAATCAGAAACTAGCTTTTGTAAATAACAAAATTTATTAATAAACAAATTTTACATTTTGCAAAATATTAAACCCAAAAGTTCCAAATCACCATTTATTTGTAAACGATGAATAAAATAACCTTTTTATACAAAATAAAAATATTTATAAAATTTATAATATTTTTTTAACATATGTACCTCGACACATATTCGCACTCGTCGAGTAATTACCAAAAATAAAATTTTGTGCACGACGTAAAATACGACCATGCAGCGTACAATAACAAATTTTAAATCAGTACCAAAATAAAATAAAATAAAAATTAGTAGAAATTTAGGGGCTTTACAGTAGAGGCTCGGGAAAGCGACGGCAGCTCTGCCTTACTCCTTGGACGATCGGTATGCAGCCTTGGCTCCAGAAGGTTGCTCAGCGTTGAAGAAATGCTCTCTTTTCTCTCTCTCTGCTCTTCTCTCCAAGTACTCTGGTGCTCTCTCTGATCTCAAAAAGTGCTCCTTTCTGTATGTGTTTGCGCCTCTCTCTGTGTGTGCGTATCTCTCCTGCAAGGGAATGACACCCTGCTATTTATAGGAATAGAGGGACCTCATTAGGGTTCACAATGATTACCCCTCAAAGTGGCGGCGGCCTGTCGATCGATCAATCTGGGCCATTAATCTTGGACGTGATAAATCTGAGCCATTTAGTGTAGATTGTACCAAATCTTATCAGTAATTAATGCTGATTGGAATAAATCTTCGTGGTGATGATTTGATGATGTCTGCGAATCTGAATGAATAAATTTAATTTATTCTCCTGCCATGTGTCCCAGATTATTGGGATTTGACCCAATCTTTGATTGCAGTAAATCTGGAAAATTGATTGGCTTTATGACACGTGTCCTAAAAACCGCTGAGGAGGATTGAGCCGCATAAGGGTTGAGCCGCATAAGGATGGACCCGCATAAGACTGGCCACGTGTTGTATCTGCTTGGAGAGTGGCCCCCCCGAACCTTCGAACTATGTTGAGCCGTATAATGGATAATGAGCCGCATGGAAATGATCCTTGCGAGCCGCATGGGGGGGCCTCTGCTTGAGCCGCATGAGACTGTTTCTACCCGAACCGCATAAGGCAGCTTCACCCTGAACCGCATGGAGAGTCTTCGCTCGAGCCGCATATGATCGTCCACGTGTCAGGGCCACGTGGCATTTTCTGGATCTTGGGAGATTATGTCAGAGATCTCCTTCACTTTCCTAGGGGTCTGTCATTATGACAGAGTCATGATTACCTCTTTTATGTCAGGACTGCCACTTTTTCAGAGTTGTCAGCTGTCAAAATAATTAATGCAGGAGGAGAGAACTGTTTTACAAGCCACGTGTCTCCTGTTTTGAGCCGCATAGGACGTCTTGAGCCGCATAGCCCCTCGTGCCGCATGAATCTGTGAGCCGCATGGGCTTCCTGAGCCGCATGGAGTTTTCTGGCCGCATGGATCTTTCTTTAATATTTTCCATTCTTCTACATACATTACATATTTATCTAATAATTTATAGATATTATATATATATACAAAATAGAGAGTGATATAGTGTGGCATGTGTCTGCATATATGTGTGTCCTGTGTGTGTGAGTAACAGGAAAGAGTGCGTGTTTCTCAGCTTTTATGTGAGTGTGTGTGTCAATATAGGTAAGTGGAATTAAGTGTGAATCATACAACAGTAGCTATAGGGTGTTGTGGATAACATGTGAAGTGTAGTAGGCTAATAACTAAAATTAATATTAATGAACAACATGGCTTGGTTAAACATTCACAAGTTACAATGTGTTTTCAGGTTTTGGTAGAGTGTAGCAGTAGGGTGTTTCATGTTCCTGTGTACCTGTGTGTTGGTTCAGTTTTAGGGGTACATATGCATGAGTGTAGGGTGGTGTGTTCTTAGCTTGTATATATGTGTGTGTGTATAATATGGAAAATAGTGCACAAAAATGTTTTTAGTTTTGGAAATCAGATTTTGAGTGTATGTGTGTGTAGCTATTCCTAGCTTTGTAGAGTAATGTGTGTGCACAAATTAGTGTATCAAAGCTTAAGAAAATTCAAATTCGGTTTATACATAACAGTTCTCAGTGTAACATATGACAATTTTCAATTAAACAGTCCAAAGCAAATTCGAAACCAATAATTAATCACCAATCATGAACCCTAACATGTGACTAATACTCAGATGTATACATGTGAACCAACATTACAAAGTAATCATCAAGAAAACAGTAAAACCCAATTCAAATTCTCAAAAAAATCAACCTGCAGTCTAATATCAGAAATATTTAGAAAACATGATTTTGAATCCAAAATACAATTAATATTCGAATTAAAGGGTTGGTAATCAAAGTGTTATATGTGAACATGCATTACAGTGTGTGTCGTATCCCCAAAGTGGGATACGACGTGTCCAATCAAATTTTAACACACACGAACACATATGACACAGTGTAGTCTCGTGCATGCGTGTCAGTCGGTCTAGGACCTGACACTCGACACGAGACACCTTGTGCATGTGTCCACGTGTTTGCCTAGCATAGGTCTACGTACACAAGTGTCTGTATTGTGTCTACGTGAGTCGTGTCGAGCAAACGAGATGCGTATCAGACACAAATCTCGTGCTCGAGAAGAACAAAATAAAATCGATGCGGGTAGGATTTCTTCCAATCCGCTGGATCAAATGACCTAAGATTTTATACGTGTCTGTTTGCCATTGATTATAAAAGAATATAACAGTTTTATGGGAGGACTGGACTTTTACTTCACAACACAAACTCGCTCGTACAAGGAAAGCCTAGGGACGAAATCCTAGGTACAGCAATCTAAGTACAATTATTTAGTTTTTCTGGGGGTGATGGTAGAGGCTCGGGAAAGTGCTATCAACTCTGCCTTACTCCTTGGACGATCGGACGTAGTCTTGGCTCTGATAAAGAAATGCTCTCGGGATGTGTGGGGAAATTCTTCTTGGCGCCGTCGCTCTCTTTGTGCGTGTCTCTGTCTCTCTCCCTGTCTCTTTTTGCAAGGGAATAGCACATTGCTATTTATAGGAGTACAGTATGATAAGTAGGGTTTGCAATGATTGCTCCTTGAAAAGTGGACGGTTAGGGATTGGTTACGATTTGCTTTGATCTTGTTTGTTGGAAATTAATCTAGGCCGTCAATATTGATTATAACAAATTTGAGCAGTTAATATTGATTACACCAAATCTGCATGGGCAATTAATGTTGATTGCAACAAATCTGTATCGTGATAATTTGTTGATATCAGCAAATCCGAGTGAATAAATCTTGGTCAATCTCCTGCCACGTGTCCCAACTGCTTATTTTGTCGATTAAAATAAATCTAGATTGTTGGGATTTGATCAACTCCTGCCACTTATCCCAACTGCTGCAAGCCGCATGGACGACTGTCATAGTTGGGTCGCATGAGTGTGGCCTCGTGTCAGAGCCGCATAAGGGTAGCCTTATCAGAACCGCATGGAAGTCCTTTAATCCGAGATGCATGAGGGTGGCCCCCATGATCCGAGTCGCATGGGAGTACCAGCCGCATGGGGGTAGCCTCCAACCGGATCGCATAAGGGTGGCCACGTGTCAGAGCCGCATGGGTGTGGCTTCCCAAAATTGGAGCCGCATGAGGGTGGCCCCCACGATCCGAGCCGCATGGGAGTAGCAGCCGCATGGGAGTGGCTGCCGCATGAAGGATGGTAGCCGCATCGGGAGCTTTAGAATTGGTGGATCGTGCCAGCTATAAAGATTTTCTTTCTTTCTCTAGGAGCGCGCCGTTATGTCAGAGTCATCACTGCAGCTTTATGTCAGAGCTGTCAATTTACCTTTATGTTAGAGCTGCCGTGTTATGTCAGAGTATTAAATGAGGTCACTGCTTGATGGCCAGCTATAGAGGCGAACCGCATAGGTCCATATGGCTTTTACCCGAGCCGCATGGGGCTATTGGGGATTTCTGAGCCTCATGAGGCTCTGAAGGACTTTTGAGCCGCATGAAGCTCTAAGGACTCTTGAGCCGCATGAAGCTTTAAGAGATTCTTTGAACCGCATGAGACTTCCTCTGTTTTGGGCTGCATGGACTTTCCTGTTCTTTTCCATGCTTCTACAAGACCCCCTTCAAAGTTTTCAATTTGTAAAATTGAAATACTTTGAATAAGAAGCATGACTATGTCCACATACGCTCTTCTGGCCGCATAGGATGTACTGGCTGTATGGACTTCCTAGCCGCATGGACTTCCTAGCCGTATGGACTGCCTAGCCGCATGGACTGCCTGGCCGCATGGACTTCCTAGCCGTATGGACTGTTCTGGTCGCATGTTGTCCTCTCAGCCATGTGTGTGTCTCATTTAATTGCCCTTGATTTGTTTTAGATTTAAAACCGCCTTTTGGGGTGAATCCCAAGAGTCGGTTTATTAAATATTTAGATTTTTGCCTTGATGAATCTCCTGCATAAGAGGGGATGAAATTCCAAGAGTCAGTTTTGTATGATGTACATAATAAGAAGTTTCATCGGTCCATGTGCCCCCCTTGTTCGCTTATAAATAAGGGTAATTTTTAGAGAGAAACTCTTTACTCTCTTCTCTTATTCGAACCTCTCTTGCCCTAGCTGCCGTCTTCTTTCTCTTCTTCTTCGATCATCGATGGCCCCTAAGACTTCCATGGCTGCGACGAGGGGTAAAGGGGTGGCTTCTACGTCAACTGCGGCGCCTGAAGTTCATTTCGACGTTCATCCTGCCATTACTGGTAAGGAAATTGCATGAACTCAGAACCTAAACATCTTGGCTATGTCGCATGTTTTATGCACGGGCCTTCTTCGTCTTCAATGAACTGTTCAAGTTGTATGTGCCGTATGTACATCCCATATTCGAGCCGCATGGGCATATACCCCATGTCCGAGGTGCATGAGAGTCGTCTAGCGCCGCATAAGCACTTTGCAAACTAACCCACATAAGGACCTGTCGAACAGAACCGCATAAGTCCCTCTGAACTGAGCCGCATGAAACCCCATCAAACAGGACCGCATAAGCCCTCCTTTGAACTATGCCGCATAAGGCCCCGCTAAGCAGAACCGCATAAGCTCATCTGGACTAGGCCGTATAAGGCCCCGCTAAGCAGAACCGCATAAGCTCTTCTGAATTGGGCCGCATAAATTCCGTTAAAACTGAGCCGCATAAGGACCCACCGAAACAGAGCCGCATGAGCTCTGTTAAATATTTTCTAGCCATCTCCTGTCTCTTTTGTCTTTGATTCTTGCAGCATCCATGCCGAAGGCTGAGATCATTATGAAGGAGGAGATGCTACCTCCTTTCATCACACAAGAGTCTTCTTTCGTTAAGGAGGAGGTGATACCCAAAATGGAGGAACAGAAAGAAGAGCTGGCGCCCATCGGGGAGGGAAACACTCCCAATATTGAAGCTGCTGTAAAGGAGGAGCCCCAGTCTGAGGGTAGTAGTACTGGAAGTCCTGACCCTCCTGCCCCGAACGAGAATCTTAATCAAATAGATCCTTCATATGCAAGATGGTTGAGGGAATGGTATATGCATCCCGACAACTAGGGTTTCCATAAATGTCCGTCTTTTGTCTTGTTATTTATGTCTGTCTTTAGCTGTAGTTTATGTTTCGCTTCTTTTGGACATCAATGTAGTCTTTTTCTTTTTGTCCGAATGAAGCGATGGAGAACTTTTTTGGCTTGCTCATGAAATATAGTCATGTGAATATAACTGATTTTGAATAAACGGAATTCATTCGCTCCCTTCTTTGCTTGTAGTAGTTGCCCTAATGGGGGACTTTTTGTAGACCTATTATCCTTGGCGTACCCTGGTTTTAGATACGGATAATAGGACGAGAGAGAACCAACATACTTACTCAGAGATAATGAGGACGTGGTAAGTATGAGGATTTCTTCAATGGAGCCTTCCTTCTCAGAGGTAATGAGGACGTGGCAGGAGTGGGCTCCATGAAGGGTACATAGAACAACTCAGAGGTAATGAGGATGTGGAAGTTCTACGTGAGGGGTGGTTTGTTTTTTATGGAAGTGAAAAAAAACTCAGAGGTAACATCGACGTGGTTGTTTCAGAAAATTTGTGGATCTGTTACCCTTTATATGCACTAAAAATGTGGGTATTGGATCAAGAAGAGGGAGCTCTTTTAGGAAAAAAGTTCAGAGGTATGACCATACCTGACTTACTACCTAGAAGATGCGATATAGATTCATCTGGAGTGACCAGAGTGTAAGTTCAGCGGTACCTGCGGGTGCATAACTCGACAATCTGGAAGATCTAGAGTCAGAGTGTAAGTTCAGCGGTACCAAATGGTACATAACTCAATAATCTGGGAGATTTGGAGGATGTCATTTTAGACATAATACTTCTTCAGGAACTTACCATTGATGGGCAACATGAGCAAGTCGCTATTTTGTTTTGCGAGGCGGTAAGCACCATTGGAGAGTACAGCCTCGATGATAAATGGGCCTTTCCACTTTGGCTGGAATTTGACTGTGGTTTTGTGAGTCATAACCATCGGCCTCCGAACTGCCAGAACGAGATCGCCCACTTGGAATGTTCTGATTTTAACCTTCTTGTTAAAAGCTCCCGAGATACGTGCTTGGTACAGCTCGATTCTTTGTTGAGCTAATAGGCACTTCTCATCTAGAGCCTCCAACTCTTGTAACCGACGGTGGTAATTATCATCCGTCGTCAATCGGTAGGTGAGGGCGACGCGGAGCGAGGGGATCTGAGTCTTCTATGGGAGAACTGCCTCACTCCCATATACCAGAGAGAATGGTGTGTTCCCGATGGTCGTCCGTACTATAGTACGGTACGCCCATAAGCATTCGCCAAGCTTCTCATTCCAATCGAGTTTGTTGGAAGACACGAACTTCTTGAGCAGCTTAATTATAGTTTTATTGGACGCTTCTGCCAACCCATTCGCTGTCGGATTGTACGACGTTGAAGCAATGTTCTGGATTCAGTATTTGTCGCAGAACCGATAGAAGGCATAGCTTGCGAACTGCGGACCATTGTCATGGATGATCCTTCGGGGCAGTCTATAGCGGTAGATCACGTTATGCTTGAGGAAGCTAATCACGTTTGATGTCTTCACTTCTGCAAGCGGAACAGCTTCCGCCCATTTGAAGAAGTAATCTGTGACTATGAGTATAAAGCGGTGTCCTCTGGATGAAGGCGGAGTGATCGGACCAATGATGTCCATTCCCCATGCTTCAAAGGGCCAAGATGCTACCGTCGGATGTAAGAACTCGGATGGTTGATGGATGAAATTTGCATGGACTTGGCAGGCTTTGTATTTTCTTGCACAGTCTATCGCATCTGCTACCATCGTAGGCCAGTAGTAGCCCATTCGGCGAAGGCAGTCTTGTAATTTCGGGCCAGGCTGATGGGCACCGCAGACGCCGTCGTGGGCTTCGCGTACAGCTTCCTTGGCTTCTGTATTTGACAGACACCGAAGTAGTAATCCATCGTATGATCGTCGATACAGCATTTTTGTCTCTGTATCGTAAAAGAATCTGAGGGAACGTCTTCTGATAGGAGTAGCTTCCTTCGGATTCTTTGGCTGGATGTCGTAGACTACGAAGTCGATGAATGGTTGTCTCCAGTCTTGTGCTTCATCGACTGTCAGAGCGGAGTAACTCTCAACACTTTGAACATTATTCTTGGGACAGACCAATTCACGGCCTATTATGTCAACCAGATGATGAGCACGATTCGGTACTGCTACGAAAGCGGCCAGGCCTACTAGAGCATCGGCCTCAATATTCTGGAGTCTGGGAAGATGTTCTATGAAGAATCCTTCCAAGGATGAGATGATGTCGATCGCTATTTGGTGATAAGGGATCATTTCTTCATGGCGAACCTCGTATGAACCCCGGATCTGATTGACGATTAACTGTGAATCGCCGTATGCTTGAAGATACTGTAACACTCAGTTTTCCAAATGAGGGTATTTTTGTCATTTTTGGGGTTATTTGAATTTATTTGAATTTATGGGAATTTTTCGAATTTATTTTAGAATTGTTTGAAAGAAGGTTGACTAGGTTGACTTTGACTAGCTTTGACTTGGTAACCTAACCCTAGTTGAGTTTGGACTTGGTTAGATTATGAGACCCTAGGTTAAGTTAAGTTAACCCTACTCTAGTTATTAGAATCAATTAGGAATATAGAGGATAGAATAGAAAGCTTTTGGTCACAAGTCATGACTTGTAATTTTTGAAACATTGATTAATGACTAAGCCCAACCCACTAGCAACCCTAACCAAAGCCCATACTTGGCCGGCCACTTGACCCATCCTTGGGATTTCCACCCTATAAGTAGTCTCCTAGAAGTTAGGGCTAGCCTCCATTAGGAATTTTTGCAAAGTTTTAGAAAGAGGTAAGTCTCCATCTTCAATAAATCATAGAAAATCCATTTCAACTCCTTTTTCCCCAAACCAATTGCTATAGATTCTAATTTTTCTGTTCTTGTTGTTTATGTAAGGATATTTCAGAGTTTGGGCAATTTGGAGAAGTTTGGCTATCAAAAAGAACACCCCTCTTTGGAGAGTTTTTGAGCTTTGCACACCTATAGGTAATTTTTATTCTACACCATAGAATTCTGATTTTATTGTATATCTAGGAAGCCCTAGGCCTAACCTAACAATAGGACTAGCTAACCCTAGTTTTCGTGTCCTTTTTGTGTCCTATTTGGACATGTATCAGTCCTATGGTGCAAGTGTTTGATGAAATGCCCTAATGGGCATTTTGATTGATTTTTAGGAATACAAATGAATAGGAAATTAGGTTTTTATGTTGCTTATGTGTTTCTAATGTCCTGATGTGGTTTTCGTGTCGTATCGGGTTGCGGGGGACACACGAACACGCGGGTGCACCTCACGCGTGCGCACTGTTTGCTTGCCCTGATTCTCGGGGGCCACAACTCACTGGACACGCCACGTGGACACATGAAATTTGATACGTGGGTCGGGGCTGACACTAACATGAGGCTTCCCAAGTTTCATAAGTCCTCGTGTCGTGTCGGACACGCACGAAGCCGTGCATCGATTTTTCACTGAATCGACTGATGTCGATTTCCAGCGCTGATACGCGTGTCATATCGCACGCACGCGTGTCGTGGACACGTGTCAGGGTGTCCTAGCCCTAGCCCTAGTCCTAGTCGATACTGGGACACGACCACGAGGTATGTGTCGTGTCGTGTCGTGTGTACGAGCTCTGTGAACACGTGCACGAGGAATGGTCATGTTTGCACTGTTTCATGTTTTTAAATCTGTTTGGACACAAATACATTGTATGACACATACACTACATGTACTTGCATTACCATCCTTTGATTTGGTGTTTTAGTTTAATTTTGATGCTCATTTCTCAATTTCTCTAATTTATTCTGATACCCTAAATATCAGTCTTCATTCTTGTGTTTTTCCAAATTTTTGATATGAATTTTAACATCATATTTAACCTATTTTAACTGTTAATTAGTATGGTTTAAACCTCTATGTGGTACACCTATGTGTTTTCTATTGGTGTGTCGAATTTGGGGTGATGTGGTGGTTGTTTGAGTCAAAATTCTAAGAATACAATGTGAGACTGTTAAACTGAGTTTTGATGAACTGTTAAATGATTTCAATGTATTAAAACTGGATGTTTGATTGGGACTAAAAAACTGAGATTTTGGGTCACTGTTTGGAATGGTCTGAACTGATTTTCTTCCCTTTTTGCAACTGTTCTGACACCTGAGATTGTTCCAGGATTTACACTAGTTAGACTATTTTTGCAACTGTTCAATACTTGAGGGTTTTTGGAATAAAATGAACTGATTTTTCATTGTTTAACATTAGCTGAAATTCCTTCTTTACCTGTCATTTGTACTCACTGATTTTTATACACATACCACACTGTTTCAGGATTTCCCCACACCCTCACACATACCCTCATTGCCATGCCTTAGCTCACACCCACAGGTTTATATCCATGTTTCTACTCACTGTTTTTCCTATAGTAGCTCACTGTTTTCATTGTCTCTCTCACACACACACCTTCATGCCACACTTGACACACCCTCATGTATAACACATCCCCACACACTCAAGTCTCACTAATTTTGCCTAAGATTGCCACTGTTTCACTCTCCCATATACACACACACTCTCATGTATTCTCTCTCACACACACACACATGCCATATCACACACATTCATGTGACACAAACACACACACACTTGAGTACATATGAATCCCCCTCTCTCTTTAAATATGTATGCATATATATATATAGGTATTCTATATATATGAGTGTGTGCTATTATATATATATGATATATATGTATGGGTGATATATCATAGGTGGTCTATAAGCTAATGTGTATTTTAGTTATATTATATTATACATCAATATGTGTATTCTATATTAGAGTGTATTACATTTTGATAAATGATTCGACTTGTGTAGATGTGATTTATGGTTTGGCTTATAGGCATGGTATAGCCTATGGCCTAGTCTCTTAGCCTATGGCCTATGTGTGTGTCTGCTTGACTAGTGAGCCTAGATTAGACTTCTGTAGTCTTATTAGACTTAGAATAGACTAGTTAGACTAGTATGGACTAGTTAGACCTAGAATGACTTGTTTGACCTAGTTTAGACTTGATGGACCTAGTTTGACCATAGTTGACCTAGTTTGACTTCTAGGGTTGACCAAGAGTTGACTTTGGCCTAGATTAACCTAGATTCATGTAGAATGCATTGAATTGTATCTTGTTATCATTTTAGACTTGTTGTGACTTGTGCTGTTCTGATTAGGAGCCAGACACCTCTCCTCGGACAGTACATTTCATCCGGAAACTCGGATACAGACGAGTACATTCTCTGATCATTTCATATCCTGCTTAGAATTATTTTTCTGTATTAAATTACTTTACTTGATACTGTCACGTTGGTCACACGGATTAGCACTATATAGATCCCTTCTTGAGATGTTATCCCTTCAGGGAGCATCGGGTACTACATGTTCTGTACATTTCACTTACATGGCGTATCACTATGCTTCATTGGTTCATTGATCACTTGTGACATGTACTTTCATGATCACAGAGTCTTCCTTGGATCCTTATCCCATTTATTGGGTTTTTTAGAATCCCTATTTATGGGACATCCATGTATCACCCTTCGGGGGGCTTTGTATGGAATCATAACATAACCTGGTTGGATCCTTGTGTATTGATTGGGGGTACGGGGGAGTAGAAGTAGACATGTGAATAATATCCAAGTAGTATCTCATCAGAATTATTCCATAGTGTCTCATCAGAATCATCCCATGCCATTTACATGTCTATAATGTACTCTGACTCACTAGCCACTGTTAGTCTCTATTTATAGTAGATATTTCTATTACAGCTCTCTCTCTGTTTACATACTGCATTTCTTTCAGTACCTGTATCTTACTTTACTGCACGATTATATTTTCTAACCTGCTATGAACTGTTGAGATGTATTGTGCTCGCTCCTGTCCTTACTGGACCTGTTGAAAATATTACAGAGGACGAGGAGGAGGCATGTGTGGATACCTTCTGCAGGACAGCTCTAGCTGACGACTTTACCCTATTGCCTAGACTAGCTTAGTTAGGCTTTATCTTACTTATGTTGTCTTGAGACTAATAGTTAGACTTTATTTCTGTCTTTGAGATTTGGGTTGTATATATATATTCTTTCATATTCAGTAGCTGAGACATTGTACTCTGGATATCTGCTGAGATGTTATCTTAGACTATTTGATCATCTATATTTTTCTTGAGTTCTATATCATATCGTGCTTCTTCTTTCTTAGTTGTGATTGAGTTTATTTTCTGCTATGTCACCCCCATTCGGGGAGTATAAACTGCTTAGCTTTATATTGTTAGATGTTGTGACCTAGGACAGCGTTCTACCGCCGACACTGCGGCATAGGCTGGGCGTTGTTACGTTCTCGTACCCTCACAGTGGGTGCGAGTCGTGACACATTTTTAGTGGTGGCCCATGCAGGTCGAGTTTATGTAGTGGTATTCGAACTAGAGTATCACTACAGCCTGCAGTAGGATTAGGATATTTTGAAGGTACTCAATTACACTAGGAAAAACTCCTTATCAAATCCCTTTTATCTAAATTTGCTGCTTATTATTTTTTCCCTTGAATATAAACTGTCATTCTTTGAAATTTTGCTTCATTCTCAGAAATTATTTCTTGTTTTGATCTGTCTTCATGATGGTTATGGAGACATGATCTCATCACTTCGGTTCGGGGGATACTATCGAGAGGCTGGCCACCTCTCGTCCTGTTCATCAAGGCCTCGAGACCGCAGCTTCTGTTGTGCCGACTCAGATTGGCATTTCTACTACATTGGAGGTACACATCCGTTTGTACAGAGACCTTTTTTCGTTATTCTCGATTTCTCTCAGCAGCAGCAGTTTATGCAGCATCAGCAGCAGACCAGGGGAAACCAACAGGGGCGAGCTATCGTTAGGACAGTCGAGGATGCACAGACCATTGGAGATCTTACTACAAGTTCCGTTCTTCTCAATTTCATTCCCGAAATTGTCTTTTATAACTACCTTGAAATCTGATTCCATCTATTCCTTGTTGATTGATTAATTTTGTTATGTTACTCTTTTGTTATGTTTGTTTCTTTTTTTTCTTTCTGAGAAAATCATATGGGCTAGGTCACCTCAGTTACGAAATCTAGAATCTTCGATGGTCGTGTTAGTTGGCATAGTGAGGACATGTAGTCAGATTTTGGATGTATTTCTCGGGTATAGGAATTTAAGGTTTTTGCCGTTGCATGCGGTAATGCAAAAATTTTAAATACCATGAACCTAAGGGTACGTACCTTAGTCAAGGACTCTGTGATTATCGTAGCCTTGCTCACTAGCATGATGAAGACTCTGGACAACATGATTTTGGACAGACGCATATGATTAACAGGTTGTATCTTGAGAAGGTTTTAAACATCATACCCTTCTGTTGTTGTAAATAACTTAAGAGTAGGGATATTTAGTTTATAGAGCTTGTTCATAGGTAGATCTTCATAGTGAAATGATATGACGACTTGTAGAGTGTCTGTACCCTAGAGATGATAGTTAACATTGGTATTAGAATAGTAACCTATTGTAGATGATTTTCCTGTTATTTATAATACCAACCAGTTTATATATAGGATGTTAGTATGGCTTACAACATTCATGATTGTTATTATTTTCCCTTACCCTTCCCAGAGAGGCACCCATGACTAGAGCCTGTCCTTGAGTATAGTTGTAGCTGCACCTAAGGCTGAGAGGTCTATATACATAGATAGATTGCAGAGGGTATTGGCATATGGGATATGGGTTTGGTTAGTATCTATAGGTCATGGTTGTATAGGATTATTGACATGTTGTTTAGCCTATATTTGGTTCAGTTTTCTATTTTAGTTAAGTTCTCTTTGTGTTGAGTTCAGTCATGTTTGATCAACCTTTACAGGTAGTATGCAGACCCTTGCCTGATACGTATGCATGCTACACTTTGATTACCAACCTATCTAAATACATATTAATATGTTGTTGATGTTTAAATTCTTAAAACCCTAATATTCTGATACAGTATAGTATCAGAGACTGGTTCTCTGCTTTTTTCTGTTTAAATTCGTAAATTAAATATAAATTTTATGTTATTAGTTATGTTTACATTACTGCACATGTATGCTATACGTAGGGTTTCAATTCAAAAAATATTTGGTTGAGTTTTGTGTTTGAATTTGTCAAATCTAAGACTGTGTGCATATTAACCCATAATACTAGATTTTAAATGTTAGTTCAAAATTGATATTTTTTTAAATGTAATATTTTGAGCTATATACATTGTTTTATGAAGGAATATAATGTTAGGTTTCATATTCTTACATGTTAGGTTGTGATAAACATTGGGTTGGTTTGATGTTCGAATTTCTCCAAAATCCTAAAACTGAATACATAATTACATTTTTACATTGATTTCAAATGTTTAGTTCGATTTCAGATTTAATATGTAATATTGAACTGTGTGCATAGATATATGTATGGATAGTATGTTAGGGTTCATCTCCATCATGTTAGGATGTGTTGGGAGCATTGAGTTAGTTGTGATGTTTCAAATCCCTAAAAATCTGAAACTGCATTATGTTAATATTACCCTGGTTTAAATATTAGCTCATTTTCAAGATTTTCTGAACTAAAACTGGATTTAACCTTTCAATACTAAGTTATACCCTGTACAAGGACACACACACCCTAACTTAGTATAGACTGCCGTGTAAACCTAACCTTTCCTCTCTATGTTATGTTCATATACCTGTATACATATATATAGAGTTTATGCATACATGTTATAATGTATATAGATACATAACTAAATCTCTACCTATACATATATATATATATATATATATATATATATATATATATATATATATGGTTAGCCAAATATATATATATATATATATATATATATATATATATATATATATATATATGGTTAGCCAAATATATATATATATATATATATATATATATATATATATATATATATATATATATATATGGTTAGCCATGCATATTATGAGCAAATGGGTTGTGTATTGTAGATTGTTTAACCAATATGCCATGAGTAGTGTAACTTGATAGCTATTGTCTTGAAACCCAAATCCTCCTATACACATGCCTACTATCTAACCATATGAACATGTCCACATACACCCATACACACACGAACCACATAACATTTACATAATGCTAGCTTTTCCCTCTCTAACACACTCTCTATATATACACATTGTGATTGGATTCCATGCAATTGACTTTCATTCTTTAACTTTGATTTTAATTTTCTTGAATAGTATCCCTTAACAGATAATCGGTAGTTATCTTTATTATATTTTATTTTTAATAAGTACCAGTTTTCATATAGGAGGGTAGACTGCCTTACAGTCTTAATGATTGTTATTTCTGTATCGTTTCTAGTTTAGCACCCTAGATTGCTTGTGTGTTTTGATACCCTATGACCGTTTTGGTTAGCATGACTAGTATACCTAGATGAGACTTCACTACCATCGTATGCCATAACCCTGTATGCCGTCTTTTTAATCGTATGTTTTATTTAAGTTCTGAGACTTTGATTGTGGGGGGTTTTGTCACCCCCAGTTTTCAAAAACAGGAATATTTTTGTCATTTTACATTTTTGAATATTTTTAAAATTTATTTTATTATTTATGATATTATTTTGGGGTTGAAATTTATTTTATTATTTATGATATTGTTTTGGGGTTATTTGCGTCGGGTTCGAATTTTAACTCAATCCGACTTGAAACGGGGAGCCGGGGGGTAGTTTGACTCTAGTAGGACCCACACACTAGTTAGGCATGGCCCACATGATATTAATTTTAGTCCACATGATATTAATTTTAGTTAGTAGTTAGACTAATTATTTATGGATAGGTTTAGTTTAATTAGAGACTTAAAACTAGACTAAATTGACCTCAACCTTTAACCCATTCCTAATTTAAATCAAATAGATTAGTGGAGGACATTTTGGACATTCAAATAGGGGACACCTCACCATTTTTGGGCAGCCACCTATGGGGGGGAGAAGGAGTGAGTCACTCATTCATTCATTCATTTGTTTTCATCCACTTTCTCTCTCTTGTTCTTCCCCAAATTAATTTAGAGATGAACCTCCATTGATTTCATCTCCAAACCAACTCCTTGTTCCAGCAAATCTTCTTCACTTCTCCTCTACTCCATGGTTAGAGGGTGCTAGCCAAGTTTGGGAGGATTCGGAGCTCGTTCGTGTCCTTTTAGAATCTCTACGTGTCGGTGTCTTGTCGGAAGGATTTTCCTTTGAATCTCTCTCCCGGAAGGTATAATCTCTCCTCTAATCCATCCCTACATGCATATAGAAATATTTTGAACCCATAGGAATGACCCCCATGGTTGTATCTCCATTTGTGTCCATTTCGTGTCCATTTGGAGGTCATAGGAGTGTCCTTTGTGTTGTGGTTGTGTCCATGTGGGAAAACCCCAAATTTGGACACACTATGTGTTGTTGTTATGTATGAATGAATTATTACATGTTTAATCTCATATTTTTGTATTGGAGATGTGTTCTATAGTGTCTCATATATATATATATATTACTGTAGAGGGTGAGTTCTTGATATATTTTGTTATATACTTGTGTTTCTTTTGTCTCAAACTACCTAAATTTGTCATAATATTTATCCACGTTTTTAGTAGAAATAGCAACTTAGAAATGTCATAACTTTTAGCTTAAAACTCCGATTTATCTTCCGTTTTTTTAAAAGAACCGTATCGGAGTTAGCTTTCCAAATATATATTTTAATAAGCCAAATTCGTTCTGAAACTTTCTGTAAAAGTATTTGAGTGTCAGCTATACGAAAGACGAACGCGTTTCGGTGTTTTTGCAATTTCGGGAGCTTCCAGACACGAAAATGTGATCCGTTTAAAGTTTCGGAAAGCTAACACAAAGATCTATAACATAATTTAATCCTAGAATTTAATGAATGCTTAATTTGTACATTATTGATTTTAAGTAGAAGATTACTATACGACATATACATTTTGTGTATCCTTGTATGTACAAATTTGTATGTATGCATGTGTATATATATATGTGTGTGTGTGTTAAGAGAATGTAATATAATATAGAGTATGCATAAATGATATATTGTATGAAAGTATATAATGTATTCAAATATGTATGTATAGGTGCATGAATGAATGAATGAATGCGATGCATGAATGAATGGATGAAATAAAAGCATATGGGTAATACAAGGTATTGAAACATGTATGCAAGTATCCATATATAAGTAAGTAACGTAATCAAGTTTGAATGTATGCTATATATGAATGCCAACATGATAGGAATGTATGATGCCATATTAGCACTTAGCACCATGTTCATATGTTAAAACCACCTTCTACATGTTGACAGTAACCCCAAGCATGAATACACATAAAACCTACTTACTGTTATGAGTAAACCCTTTGATGTATAAATAAACCCTTTTTGTTATGATTAACACCCACACACACATATACTAAACATATACTTTACATGTTATTTCTTCTATGTGACACAATGAACCCTTGCTAAATGTTATCCTTCTAACATAATACCCTCATACTTGAACACATTGTACTGCTATGTACACATTGCCATATCCATATTCATGTATCACTCACTCCTTGTCTTTATGCACCTTGCTTGTAATAAAATATATATGAATATATATGTAATGTGTGTTTGATAACTTGTGTAGCTTTGCGATTTTGTGTGAGTGTTAGACTAGGCTTGGTTAGGCCTAATGAGACTTGTTAGTCTAGATTTAGACCTAGTACTGCCGAGTTAACCTAGTTTGACTAGTACGGTTGACCAGAGTTGACCAAGAGTTGACTTTGACCTAGAATGATCTAGAATCATGTAGAATGCATAGTAGAGCTTTATTTTACCATTTTGGACTTGTTGTGACTTGTGTTGTTCTAAATAGGAGCCAGATACCTTGTAACCTATATTGCTTTAAATAGGATTCTGTGGCTTCTGTTGGATCCCCTATACTTATCAGCTGTTCAGGTTATCAGGCGAGTACATTCTCTGATCATTTCATATCCTACTTAGAATTATTTTCTGCAGTAAATTACTTTACTTGTACTGTCACGTTGGTTACACGGATTGGTACTATATGGATCCCTTCTTAAGATGTTATCTTTAGGGAGCATCGGGTACTACATGTTCTGTACGTTTCACTTACATGGCGTATCACTATGCTTCACTGGTTCTTTGATCACTTGTGACATATACTCTTATGATCACAGAGTCTCCTAGAATCTCTTATCTTATTTACTGGGTATCCTAGAATCTCCTAGAATCCCCATTTATGGGACATCCATGTATCACCCTTCGGGGGCTTGCATGGAATTATAACATAACCTGGTTGGATCCTTGTGTATTGATTGGGGGTACGGGGAGTAGAAGTAGACATGTGAATAATACCCAACTAGTATCTTATCAGAATCTCTACCATAGTATCTTATCAGAATCTCCTATGCTATTTACATGTCTATATTGTACTCTGACTCACTAGCCACTGTTAGTCTCTATTTATAGTAGATATTTCTATTACAACTCTCTCTCTCTGTTTATATACATTATTTCTTTCAGTACCTGTATCTCACTTTACTGCATGATTATATTTTTTAACCTGCTATGAACTGTTGAGATGTATTGTGCTCGCTCCTATCCTGACTGGACCTGTTGATAAATTTTACAGATAGCATGGAGGTTGCCTGCTAGCCTAGAGGAGACACAGTAGAGGTTGTATAGGTAGCTAGGGTTTTGCTCAGTTTATTTTCCGTTGTCTTGAGTTGTATTTATGGATTTCTATAATATTTTGAGCTTTGAGATGTATTTCTGGATTGTGTATCTTAGACACTTAGACTTCTATCTGCTGTATTTCTTTTGGATTGCATGTTTTATCTATCTTCCATTATGCTCTACCCTAGATGTGATTGAGTTTACATTCTGCTATGTCACCCCCATTCGGGGAGTATAAACTGATTAGCCTTATACTGTTAGATGCATGAGACCTAGGACAGCGTTCTACCGCCGACACTGCGGCATAGGCTGGGCGTTGTTACATCCTCGTGCCCTTACTCTAGGGTGCGGGTCGTGACACGTTTGACCTAGAAGGAGTAGGAACATTTTAATTTTGAGGACAAAATTTTTATAAGGTGGGTAGGATTGTAACACCCAGTTTTCCAAATGAGGGTATTTTTGTCATTTTTGGGGTTATTTGAATTTATTTAAATTTATGGGAATTTTTAGAATTTATTTTGGAATTGTTTGAAAGAAGGTTGACTAGGTTGACTTTGAATAGCTTTGACTTGGTAACCTAACCCTAGTTGAGTTTGGACTTGGTTAGATTATGAAACGCTAGGTTAAGTTAAGTTAACCATACTCTAGTTATTAGAATCAATTAGGAATATAGAGAATATAATAGAAAGCTTTCGGTCACAAGTCATGACTTGTGATTTTTGAAACATTGATTAATGACTAAGCCCAACCCACTAGCAACCCTAACCCAAGCCCATACGTGGTCGGCCACTTGACCCATCCTTGGGATTCCCACCCTATAAGTAGTCTCCTAGAAGTTAGGGCTAGCCTCCATTAGAAATTTTTACAAATTTTTAGAAAGAGGTAAGTCTCCATCTTCAATAAATCATAGAAAATCCATTTCAACTAATTTTTCTCCCAAACCAATTGCTATAGATTCTAATTTTTCTGTTCTTGCTGTTTATGTAAGGATAGTTCAGATTTTGGGCAATTTGGAGAAGTTTGGCTATCAAAAGGAACACCCCTCTTTGGAGAGTTTTTGAGCTTTGTACACCTATAGGTAATTTCTATTCTACACCATAGAATTCTGATTTTATTACATATCTAGGAAGCCCTAGGCCTAACCTAACAGTAGGACTAGATAACCCTAGTTTTTGTGTACTATTTGGACACGTATCAGTCCTATGGTGCAAGTGTTTGATGAAATGCCCCAATGGGCATTTCGATTGATTTTTAGGAATATAAATGAATAGGAAATTAGGTTTTTATGTCGCTTATGTGTTTCTAGTGTCCTGATGTGGTTTTTGTGTCGTGTCGGGTCGCGGGGGACACACGAACATGCGGGTGCACCTCACGCGCGTGTACTGTTTGCTTGCCCTGCTTCTCGGGGGCCACAACTCACTGGACACGCCACGTGGACACAAGAAATTTGACACGTGGGTCGGGGCTGACACTGACACGAGGCTCCCCAAGTTTCATGAGTCCTCGTGTCGTGTCGGACACGCACGAAGTCGTGCATCGATTTTTTACTGAATCGACTTCTGTCGATTTCCAGCGCTGATACGTGTATTGTATCGCATGCACGCGTGTCGTAGACACGTGTCAGGGTGTCCTAGCCCTAGCCCTAGTCCTAGTCGATACTGGGACACGACCACGAGGCCTGTGTCATGTCGTGTCGTGTGCACGAGCTCTGTGAACACGTGTACGAGGAATTGTCCTGTTTGTACTGTTTCATGTTTTTAAATCTGTTTGGACACGTTTATGTCCACTTGGGTAGACACAAATACATTGTATGACACGTACACTACATGTACTTGCATTACCAACCTTTGATTTGGTGTTTTAGTTTAATTTTAATGCTCATTTCTTAATTTCCCCAATTTATTCTGATACCTTAAATATCAGTCTTCATTCCTGTGTTTTTCCAGATTTTTGATATAAATTTTGACATCATATTTAACCTACTTTAACTGTTAATTAGTATGGTTTAAACCTCTATGTGGTACACCTATGTGTTTTCTATTGGTGTGTCGAATTTAGGGTGATGTGGTGGTTATTTGAGTCAAAATTCTAAGAATACAATGTGAGACTGTTAAACTGAGTTTTGATGAACTGTTAAATGATTTCAATGTATTAAAACTGGATGTTTGATTGGGACTGAAAAACTGAGATTTTGGGTCACTGTTTGGAATGGTCTGAACTGATTTCCTTCCCTTTTTGTAACTGTTCTGACACTTGAGATTGTTCCAGGATTTGCACTAGTTAGACTATTTTTGCAACTGTTCAATACTTGAGGGTTTTTGGAATAAAATGAACTGATTTTTCATTGTTTAACATTAGCTGAAATTCCTTCTTAACCTGTCACTTGTACTCACTGATTTTTATACACATACCACACTGTTTCAGGATTTTCCCACACCCTCACCCATACCCTCATTGCCATGCCTTAGCTCACACCCACAGATTTATATCCATGTTCCTACTCACTGTTTTTCCTATAGTAGCTCACTGTTTTTAGTGTCTCTCTCACACACACACCTTCATGCCACACTTGACACACCTTCATGTATAACACATCCCCACACACTCAAGTCTCACTGATTTTGCCTAAGATTGCCACTGTTTCACTCTCCCATATACACACAGACTCTCATGTATTCTCTCTCTCACACACACACATGCCATATCACACACATTCATGTGACACACACACACACACTTGACTACATGTGTATCATATATATATATATACACATATTTTTTTTTTTTATATATATATATATATACACATATATATATATATATATATACACATATATATATATACACACACACATATATATATATATATATATATATATATATATATATATATATATATATATATATATATATATATATATGAGTGTGTGCTATTATATATATATGATATATATGTATGGGTGATATATCATAGGTGGTCTATAAGCTAATGTGTATTTTAGTTATGTTATATTATACATCAATATGTGTATTCTATATTAGAGTGTATTACATTTTGATAAATGATTCGACTTGTGTAGATGTGATTTATGGTTTTGCTTATAGGCATGGTATAGCCTATGGCCTAGTCTCGTAGCCTATGGCCTATGTGTGTGTCTGCTTGACTAGTGAGCCTAGATTAGACTTGTGTAGTCTTATTAGACTTAGAATAGACTAGTTAGACTAGTATGGACTAGTTAGACCTAGAATGACTTGTTTGACCTAGTTTAGACTTGTTGGACCTAGCTTGACCATAGTTGACCTAGTTTGACTTCTAGGGTTGACCAAGAGTTGACTTTGGCCTAGATTGACCTAGATTCATGTAGAATGCATTGAATTGCATCTTGTTATCATTTTAGACTTGTTGTGACTTGTGCTGTTCTGATTAGGAGCGAGACACCTCTCATCGGACAGTACATTTGATCCGGACACTCAGATACAGGCGAGTACATTCTCTGATCATTTCATATCCTGCTTAGAATTATTTTCCTGTATTAAATTATTTTACTTGATACTGTCACGTTGGTCTCACGGATTAGTACTATATGGATCCCTTCTTGAGATGTTATCACTTCAGGGAGCATCGGGTACTATATGTTCTGTGCGTTTCACTTACATGGCGTATCACTATGCTTCATAGGTTCATTGATCACTTGTGACATGTACTCTCATGATCAAAGAGTCTTCCTTGAATCCTTATTCCATTTATTGGATTTCCTAGAATCCCCATTTATGGGACATCCATATATCACCCTTCGGGGGCCTTTGCATGGAATCATAACATAACCTGGTTGGATCCTTGTGTATTGATTGGGGTACGGGGGAGTAGAAGTAGACATGTGAATAATACCAAGTAGTATCTCATCAGAATCATTCCGTAGTGTCTCATCAGAATCATCCCATGCCATTTACATGTCTATATTGTACTCTGACTCACTAGCCACTGTGAGTCTCTATTTATAGTAGATATTTCTATGACAGCTCTCTCTCTCTGTTTACATACTACATTTCTTTCAGTACCTGTATCTTACTTTACTACACGATTATATTTTCTAACCTGCTATGAACTGTTGAGGTGTAATGTGCTCGCTCCTGTCCTGACTGGACCTGTTGAAAATATTACAGAGGACGAGGAGGAGGCCTGTGTAGATACCTTCTGCAGGACAGCTCTAGCTGACGACTTTACCCTACTGCCTAGACTAGCTTAGTTAGGCTTTATCTTACTTATGTTATCTTGAGACTAGTAGTTAGACTTTATTTCTGTCTTTGAGATTTAGGTTGTATATATATATATATATATATTATTTCATATTCAGTAGCTAAGACCTTGCACTCTGGATATATGCTGAGATGTTATCTTAAACTATTTGATCATCTATATTTTCCTTGAGTTCTATATCATATCGTGCTTCTTCTTTCTTAGTTGTGATTGAGTTTATTTTCTGCTATGTCACCCCCATTCGGGGAGTATAAATTGCTTAGCTTTATATTGTTAGATGTTGTGACCTAGGACAGCGTTCTACCGCCGACACTGCGGCGTAGGCTGGACATTGTTACGTTCTCGTACCCTCACAGTGGGTGCGGGTCATGACAGATACTCTACCCCCAGCTCCTTTGCAAGTCGGAGGCCAATGACTAAAGCGTTGTACTTCGCCACATTATTTGAACAGGCTCCGCGAGGGAGTAAGCCCGATTGATCACCAGCCCGGAGGGAGAAATCAGCACTACTCCGACTCCAGCGATAATGTTGCCCTTGGGCCCAGTTCTCGAAGCATCGTCGAAGAACATTCGCCAGATGGCATCATGGGAGACCGTATTTGAATTGGCGACCTCGTCTGGTATCTCTTCATATATTATGGTTCTCTCCGAGCCTAGATGGGCTACTAAAAAGTCTGCCAGAGCTTGACCTTTAACAGCCTTCTGTGGGACGAAGATCATGTGATATGGAGACAATAATATCGCCCAGGTAGCAAGGCGAGAGCTGAGTTTTCTCGGGAGACCCATCTCCATGATTGCCATCGTTTTTTCGGGGTCTATATGGATACCCTGGAAAGTAATGATGAAACCCAAGAACTTTCCGCTGGATACGCCCAAGAAGGATTTTGTGGGATTCATCTTCAAGTTGTGCGCTCGCATCAGGTCGAACACTGTCCTCAGATCATGCAGATGATCTTCCTTAGAGCGGCTCTTGACGGTGATATCGTCGACATAATATTCCATTGTCTTGCGCAAGTGGTCTCTAAAGATGACGCTCATAGATCTTTGATAGGTGGCGCCAGCATTCTTTAAATCGAAAGGCATGACTGTGTAGCATTATGTGCCAATTGGTGTTGGGAATGATGTATGCTTTTTGTCATCAGGGAACATCTTGACTTGGTTCTACCCCAAAAAACCATCTATGAATGACATACGCTCGAAGCCGCAGGTGTTGTCAATCATGATGTCTGTGATAGGGAGGGGGGACTCATCCTTAGGGCACGCCTCATTCAGGTTCCGAAAGTCGATGAAGATTCGGATCTTCTTGTTCTTTTTAAGGACTGGTACCATATTGGCTACCCAGTCTGGATGCTGTTCCTCGTGGATGAAGCCGCTAGCTATCAGTTTGTTGACCTCAGCTTCAATGACATTCATGATGTTGGGGCGGAACCGCCGTTGCTGTTGCTTGACCAGTTTTGCTTCCGAACGAATGTTGAGTTTGTGAAGTGCAACCTCGGGGTTCAGTCCTGAACACGTCAATGTATTCTCTGACGAGTTGCAGTAACGATTCCCGCTCTTCGTCTGTCAGATTCTTGCTGACGAAGATGGGTTTCAGAGAGGACTCATCACCGAGATTAAGTTGCACATCCTCATTTTCGGTGGAAGGCTCTCTTTGTTCGAACCGCTTTTCCCATTGCGCATCTAGCTGTTGTGCCCACGGCTCTAACTCAAGAAGTTCAGGAATGTCTTCATCTTCTTCGTAGGCGTCGGCAAATGCCATATTGACGGACCAGACTTGCCTGAGCATGTCACCAATGCTGACGTCTGAATCAGAAGTGGGTCACCCAGATGAATGAGAGTGCCATTCGCACTCCTCATCTGAGCTCTCAAGGGTTGTTGTAGGTGTAACATAACCTAGCCCACATCTGATCTTGTTGTAGTAATCCCGTGGTTTTCCAGCCAAGACTGGCAATTGTAAGGGTGTCACGACCCGCACCCACTGTGAGGGTACGAGAACGTCACAACGCCCAGCCTACGCTGCAGCGTCGGTGGTAGAACGTTGTCCTAGGTCAACATACATCTAGCAATATAATACTAAGCAGTAAATGAACTCAATCACAACTAAGAAAGAAGAAAGCACGATAAGATATAGAACTCGGGAAAATACAGAAGATAGAATAGTCTAAGATAAAATCCCAGCAAATATCCAGAGTACATATCTCAGCTACTGAAAATGAAGAATATATACAACTCAACATCTCTGAACAGAAATAAAATCTAGCTAAACAGTCTCAAGACAACATGAAAATAAGATAAGGCCTAACTAAACTAGTCTAGGCAGTGGGGGTGATGTCCTCAGCTAGAGCTGTCCGTAGAAGGTATCCTCCCAGGCCTCCTCCTCGTCCTCTGTAATATTTTCAACAGGTCCAGTCAGGTCAGAAGCGAGTACTGTACATCTCAACAGTTCATAGCAGGTTAGAAGTTATAATCATGCAGTAAAGTAAGATACAGGTACTGAAAGAATGCAGTATGTAAACAGAGAGAAAGCTGTAATAGAAATATCTACTAATAATAAAGACTAACAGTGGCTAGTGAGTCAGAGTACAATATAGACATGTAAATGGCATAGGAAATTCTGATAAGACACTATGGAAGAGATTCTGATAAGATACTACTTGGATATTATTCACATGTCTACTTCTACTCCCCCGTATCCCCAATCAGTACACAAGGATCCAAACAGGTTATGTTATGATACTATGTAACAGCCCCCGATGGGTGATAAGCCTCCGAAAGGTGATAAGCCCCCAAAGGGTGATAAGCCTACGAAAGGTGATAAGCCCCCAAAGGGTAATATGCCCCCAAAGGGTGATAAGCCTCCGAAAGGTGATAAGCCCCCAAAGGGTAGTACATAGTAGTTCCACAAATGGAATAAGGATTCAAAGAAGACTCTGTGATCATATGGGTATATGTCACAAGTGATCAAAGAACCAAAGAAGCATATGATACGCTATGTAAGTGAAACGCACAGAACATAGAGTACCCGATGCTCCCTAAGGATAACATCTCAAGAAGGGATCCGTATAGTACCAGCCCGTGTGACCAACGTGACAGTACAAGTAAAGTAATTTAATGCAGGAAATAATTCTAAGCAGGATATGAAATGATCAGAGAATGTACTCGCCTCGTATCTGAATGTCTGAAGTAAATGTACTGTCCGAGGAGAGGTGTCTTGCCCCTAATCAGAACAGCACAAGTCACAACAAGTCTAAATTGATATAATAAAGTCCTAATATGCATTCTACATGATTCTAGGTCAATCTAGGCCAAAGTCAACTCTTGGTCAACTCTGGTCAACCCTAGAAGTCAAACTAGGTCAAACAAGACTAATCTAGGCTAATCAAGTCTATACTAGTCTAACAAGACTGTACAAGACTAATCTAGACTCTACTCGGTCTAACAAAGTCTAAGTTAAACAATTCTAGGCTAACCAATATCCATGTATACCTGTATAGCATGAATATATACTACATCTACACTTGCTAGCATATGGCATATAGCCTATAGGTAGCCTATAACAAAACCCTATATACAACCCTATAGGCTATCACATATCACATATAGTCTATACTCTACATACAACCATACAATTATATATAAACATATATCTATACAAACATCTCACATATCATATATATATATATACATTACTAATGTATATAGGCAAGCCTAAAAGATAGCCTACCTATACCAATCCTATATAGAAAAATATATATGCCAATCAACACATACATATCTCATATATATATCATACCAATCAAACACCATTTAGAGAGAGGGGAAAGGAAACATGTGTGTGTGTGTGTGTAAGAATTTGTGTAGACAGTGTGTAATCTCAGTTTTAGGCATGTGTGATGTGAGGGTGTAGGTTTTATTTGTGTTCAAGTGTCAGGGAGTAACACTGAAAACATGGAATACCAAAACTGTCCAATGTGTCAAAGTAACAGGTTTCCCTGTGTGTGTGTGAGTGTCTATGGAACTGAAACAGTGACCTAACACAAGTGAAAACCCAACCTAACATGTAGCACCCTAGCAGTAGCTAACATATATATATAGTGATTTAATCATGGCAATTGAACATCAAAATTTAGGTTAGACAGGAATTTAGGCTGTGAGTGTGTGTTGAAGAAGAATTCAGTGAGGATATAGTGTAAAAACCATTGAATGAAAACAGGAAAAAAAAAACAGTGAACAATTCATAAAATCTCAGTTTAAATCATAGGCAATTCCCCCAAAACAGTTTACAGTTTCCCCCCTTCAATCTCAGATTTTAACATGAAGAATTAAACATTTTAATAGTTCAAAACACTCAGGAAATACAACCCCAAATCTCAGTGAGAAGTTCCCCCACCAAATCAGATTTCAAAGGTTAAACCAACAGTTCAACCCAACATCTATATACACATGAATACCATAAAACAGTCCTACATTTAAAACCCAGAGATAAACTCAGATTAATACATTGAAAACCCACATATTTCAGTTCACAAAATCAGTTATAATATAAACTAAAAACTCAGTTTTAACAGCCCATACAATTCAGATTTTAATACTTTGAATCAAGGTAGTTCAAACAACCCAGATTTCTGTGGCTGTCATTGACAGGAAACATAAAGTGTGAGAGTAAAAGTTACATGAATGTGTGTGCGAGTATACATAAAATAGGAAATAGTGACAGTGGTGGGTGTGTGTGTTTGAAAACCTGAAATCAGTGTGACATTATAGGAAATTCAGCTTACAGGAAACAGCTAACACATGAATGGTTCATTCTCTTTCAGTTTACAGTGTTCTAATAAATATTAAAAGTATGGAAAATTAATCTCAAGTTTAAGAAGGAGGAACCCAATAACAGTTAACATGAATGAATCAACTTCACATGCCAAATCCCATTATCACACCCAAAAGTTAAATTCGAAAGTAAATTACTAAGCTAACATATCAACCAAACATGTGGGTGAGTATTTCTCAGTGAGGAACAACAAATAACAGGATTTAAAGGTTAGGAAATTACTGAAATTGAAGTATCAGAAATGTGCAGTTCAGACCCCCCCCCCCATTCGAACCAATCCATATACCCAATTTCTCATTAACACACCAAAAATCAATTTCAATGACACATTAAGCTGAACATATGAACAACAATATGTGGGAACATATTTTACAGTACAAAAACATAATTTAATAGGGATTTAAGTGTTGAAAAAAAGGAGAAACACATTGTATCAGTGACATGTGACAGTGTATGCCATTCAACCAAGATTTGAAACCAAAATCCTACATTAACCTAAATTAACATGTAATCTAGTTCTATCAGAGATTAAACATCATATATAGGATCTAATTAGTAAGTTAAAACACATTTAAAAGCATTAAAAATCAAATTAAAACAGAAAACCCAACACTGCTCACTGGACCGCACAGTGTACAAAATGTGCACACGTAAATACGTGTCCGACACGACACGAGGACTCGTGAAACTCGAGGAACCTTGTGTCAGTCTTGGACACGACACGTGTGTCAAGTTATACGTGTCGGGGTAGCGTGTGCACAGAGAAAACAGTCCCGAGTAGCAGGGCTTGTTTCCTGCCCCCGCACGCGCGCACGACCGCGTGTACGTGTCCAAAATCCGACACAACACAACACACAAATGTGTTCAGAACACAAGAATCACACAAGAGAGATCAAATCCTAATTTCCTATTCAAACACAATCCTAAAATTCACACGAAATGCCCATTGGGGCATTTCATCAAACACCTAATACCATTCACTGATACGTATCCAGTTTGGACACGAAAGGACACAAAAATTTGGGGATTCCTATTCCTATAGTTAGGCTAGGTATAGGGCTCCCTAATGATGCAAAAATAACAGAATTCTATGGTATGGGTTTGAATATACCTATGAGTATCAAAAGCTCCAAAAAGCTTTACAAAGAGTGCTCCTCTTGATGGCCAAATTCCTCCAATGAGCCCCAAAGCTGAAAACACTTGGTACCAACAGAAAGTAGAGGAAATTTAGGACTCAATGCAATTTGTTTGGGTTAAAAAGGAATAAAAATGAATTTACTAGGATTTATGGAAGATGGGAAATACCTCTTTCCAAAACTTGGCAAGAAAACCTAATGGAGGCTAGCCCTAACTTTGAGGGGGCATTAAATAGGATGGAAAAGGGTTAATAGTGGCTGCCATGGGCTGATTAGGATTTGGGTTGGTTCATGGTGTGGGCCTATGGGCTATTAAGCCTAAGTCATTAATCATGACTTATGAAGTCATAAGCCATATTAGTCAAATCAACTCCAAATCTCTCCAAACAAGTTCCAATGACTTAAACTTCACTAAAATAGGTCAAACCAAGTTTACTTAACCTAACCAAGTGGTCTTAACCTAGGTTAGTCACTAGGTTAGCCTTCTAGTCAACACTAGTCAAAGTCAACTATAGGGTCAAAAATCAATTCTACCAAAAATCATTAAAAATCACTAACAATCATAATATAAAATAAATATCATTAAATAATAATTATAATTACAAAAATTTAAAAATTATCCTCTTCTGGAAAACTGGGTGTTACAATCCTACCCACCTTATAAAAATTTTGTCCTCGAAATTAAGATGGTCGTACCCTTTTCTAGGTTAAGCCCCCAGCAATCACAGTCTCAGAAATCTATCTTAAATCATACAGTTGAAAAGTGTAACCTATAGGGTCATGGCATGCAATATCAGTCTGGGGTCTCTTCTAGTTATACCAACCATGCTACAGTACTAGGCAATCACAAGGTATCAAAACATACAAGCAAGGGATGCATCAAAATTCTCAAAAAGGAATACAAAGGTTAGGTCAAAACTCACCTCTAGCTGGGTCTGACAACTAGAACTCCCAACTGGAAGCAGGGCCCTGGTTGGTAGGTGCATCAGGACAATGCTGCACCCAGTACGCAGCTGACCCACAGAATAGGCACAATCCTAGTCTCTTTCTACAGTTGCTCCACTTGTGCCCAGACTTCCTACAGTAGTCACAGATAGGCTCTGGCTCAGCGGGCCTCTGCTGGACAGGAGACTGGGCTGGGTATGATGATATCGGCTGGATAAATGGCTACTCCTCAAACTCTGGGTAGGACTGGGTACTGCTCCTCGCCCTCTTGGAGCTAGGCTCTCCTCCTAGAAGCACAGAGTCCCGCAGACGTAGCAACCTCTGGATTTTCTCCCTCATGGCCTCCTTATGAACTCTCTGTGACTCCAACAACCTTTCTTGGAAAAATGCAAACACCTGGGCCGCGTCAAGTAGCAAACCTCCGGGTGGTACAGTATGTAGTACGGAGGGTAGGGAAGGGCTCTCGGTCTCAGGCAAATCTGCAGCTATCTCCTGAACGACAGGAGATGAAGGAAGACTCTCTGGCGAGGCTACCACCATCTCCTCAATGGCAGGAGGTGCCACCACCCCCTGATCAGATAGAGGGATAACTATCTCCTGAACAGTAGGAGGTGGAGGCACACTCTCAGTAGCTGCAGCTGCTCTCAGGCGACGGGCTCGGGTCATGGGTGCCATACTGAAAGAAAAAGAAAAGAAAATAAAATATAAATCAATCATCAAGGCTGATAAAAAAACTAGTGAATATCAACAAAGGAGAACTAGCTACAAGAATCACTATTTAAAGCCAGGCTATACTATCATTCCTAAGACAAGGGCCTAATCACAAGTCATCAAATCATCACCCTAAGAAAGAACTACATATGCATAAGCTCTATAAAGCTAAAAGATCTCTACTCCTAAATTATTTGATGGTGGAAACAATTTATAATAACTGGAATGAAGATAGAGACGATATATTTAAGAACCTTTCCATGATACAATCTGATAATCATATGCGTCTGTCCAAAAATCATGATACTCAGAATCCCCACAACGCTAGTAAGCAAGGCTGCGATAAACGGTAGAGTCTATAACAGGGGCATGCACCTCTATAATCATGTCGTCTGGAATTCTCGCTATGCCGACTAGTATAGCTGCGAGAAATTCCAAATCTCATAACCAAGATACGTACATCCGAAGTCAGGTCTCTATGTTTCCGCTACGCCAGCTAATATAGCTGCGATAAACTCTATGTTCCATAACCAAGCAGACGTTTTACCATCCCTGTATTCCCGTCGACATATGTTATCAGAAAAATATCGTAACTCAGGCCATAAAAATTCATCTCCATAGGAAAATCAAATCAACAACGATCTAACAAAATCAAATTCAATAATCAAGGAGTGAGAGCAACAAAGCAAGGAAAATGATTCAAATTGAAGTTTAATAAGATTCTCAAGTGTCGTCCCAGGAATCTTTCAAGGAATCCTAACCGTGATTGAGTACCTTCAAAATATATATCCTAATCCTACTGCAGGCTGTAGTGATACTCTAGTTCGAATACCACTACATAAACTCGACCTGCATGGGCCACCACTAAAAACGTGTCACGACCCGCACCTACTGTGAGGGTACGAGAACGTCACAACGCCCAGCCTACGCCGTAACGTCGGCGGTAGAACGCTGTCCTAGGTCAACATACATCTAGCAATATAATACTAAGCAGTAAATGAACTCAATCACAACTAAGGAAGAAGAAAGCACGATAAGATATAGAACTCAGGGAAATACAGAAGATAGAATAGTCTAAGAGAAAATCCCAGCAAATATCCAGAGTGCATATCTCAGCTACTGAAAATGAAGAATATATACAACTCAACATCTCTGAACAGAAATAAAGTCTAGCTAAACAGTCTCTAGACAACATGAAAATAAGATAGGGCCTAACTAAACTAGTCTAGGCTGTGGGGGTGATGTCCTCAGCTAGAGCTGTCCGTAGAAGGTATCCTCCCAGGCCTCCTCCTCGTCCTCTGTAATATTTTCAATAGGTCCAGTCAGGACAGGAGCGAGTACAGTACATCTCAACAGTTCATAGCAGGTTAGAAGTTATAATCATGCAGTAAAGTAAGATACAGGTACTGAAAGAATGCAGTATATAAACAGAGAGAAAGCTGTAATAGAAATATCTACTAATAATAAAGACTAACAGTGGCTAGTGAGTCAGAGTAAAATATAGACATGTAAATGGCATAGGAGATTCTGATAAGATACTATGGAAGAGATTCTGATAAGATACTACTTGGGTATTATTCACATGTCTACTTCTACTCCCCCGTATCCCCAATCAGTACACAAGGATCCAAACATGTTATGTTATGATACTATATAACAGCCCCCGAAGGGTGATAAGCCTCCGAAAGGTGATAAGCCCCCAAAGGGTGATAAGCCTCCGAAAGGTAATAAGCCCCTAAAGGGTGATATGCCGCCAAAGGGTGATAAGCCTCCGAAAGTTGATAAGCCCCAAAAGGGTGGTACATAGTAGTCCCACAAATGGGATAAGGATTCAAAGAAGACTCTGTGATCATATGGGTATATGTCACAAGTGATCAAAGAACCAAAGAATCATATGATACGCTATGTAAGTAAAACGCACAAAATATAGAGTACCCGATGCTCCCTAAGGATGACATCTCAAGAAGGGATCCGTATAGTACCAACCTGTGTGACCAACGTGATAGTGCAAGTAATGTAATTTAATGCAGAAAATAATTCTAAGCAGGATATGAAATGATCAGAGAATGTACTCGCCTCGTATCTGAATGTCTGAAGTAAATGTACTATCCGAGGAGAGGTGTCTGGCCCCTAATCAGAACAGCATAAGTCACAACAAGTCTAAAATGATATAATGAAGTCCTAATATGCATTCTACAAGATTCTAGGTCAATCTAGGCCAAAGTTAACTCTTGGTCAACTCTGGTCAACCCTAGAAGTTAAACTAGGTCAAACAAGACTAATCTAGGCTAATCAAGTCTATACTAGTCTAACAAGACTGTACAAGACTAATCTAGACTCCACTAGGTCTAACAAAGTCTAAGTTAAACAATTCTAGGCTAACCAATATCCATGTATACCTGTATAGCATGAATATATACTACATCTACACTTGCTAGCAAATGGCACATAGCCTATAGGTAACCTATAACAAAACCCTATATACAACCCTATAGGCTATCACATATCACATATAGTCTATACTCTACATACAACCATACAATTATATATAAACATATATCTATACAAACATCTCACATATCATATATATATATATATATATATATATATATATATATATATTAAAAAAAATATATATATATATATATATACATTACTAATGTATATAGGCAAGCCTAAAAGATAGCCTACCTATACCAATCCTATATAGAAAAATATATATGCCAATCAACACATACATATCTTATATATATACCATACCAATCAAACACCATTTAGAGAGAGGGGAAAGGAAACATGTGTGTGTGTGTAAGAATTTGTGTAGACATTGTGTAATCTCAGTTTTAGGCATGTGTGATGTGAGGGTATAGGTTTTACTTGTGTTCAAGTGTCAGGGAGTAACACTGAAAACAGGGAATACCAAAACTGTGCAATATGTCAAAGTAACAGGTTTTCCTATGTGTGTGTGAGTGTCTATAGAACTGAAACAGTGACCTAACACAAGTGAAAACCCAACCTAACATGTAGCACCCTAGCAGTAGCTAACATATATATATATAGTGATTTAATCATGGCAATTGAACATCAAATTTTGGGTTAGACAGGAATTTAGGCTGTGAGTGTGTGTTGAAGAAGAATTCAGTGAGGATACAGTATAAAAACCAGTGAGTGAAAACAGAAAAAAAAATAGTGAACAATTCATAAAATCTCAGTTTAAATCATAGGCAATTCCCCCAAAACAGTTAACAGTTTCTCCCCCTTCAATCTCAGATTTTAACACGAAGAATTAAACATTTTAATAGTTCAAAACACTCAGGAAATACAACCCCAAATCTCAGTGAGAAGTTCCCCCACTAAATCAGATTTCAAAGGTTAAACCAACAGTTCAACCCAACATCTATATAAACATGAATACCATAAAACAGTCCTACATTTAAAACCTAGAGATAAACTCAGATTAATCCATTGAAAACCCACATATTTCAGTTCACAAAATCAGTTATAATATAAACTAAAAACTTAGTTTTAACAGCCCATACAATTCAGATTTCAATACTTTGAATCAAGGTAGTTCAAACAACCCAGATTTCTGTGGCTGTCATTGACAGGAAACATAAAGTGTGAGAGTGAAAGTTACAAGAATGTGTGTGTGAGTATACATGAAATAGGAAACAGTGACAGTGGTGGGTGTGTATGTTTGAAAACCTGAAATCAGTGTGACATTATAGGAAATTCAGCTTACAGAAAACAGCTAACACATGAATGGTTCATTCTCTTTCAGTTTACAGTGTTCTAATAAATATTAAAAGTATGGAAAATTAATCTCAGGTTTAAGAAGGAGGAACCCAATAACAGTTAACATGAATGAATCAACTTCACATGCCAAATACCATTATCACACCCAAAAGTTAAATTCGAAAGTAAATTACTAAGCTAACATATCAACCAAACATGTGGGTGAGTATTTCTCAGTGAGGAACAACAAATAACAGGAATTAAAGGTTAGGAAATTACTGAAATTGAAGTATCAGAAATGTACAGTTCAGACCCCCCCATTCGAACCAATCCATATACCTAATTTCTCATTAACACACCAAAAATCAATTTCAATGACAAATTAAGCTGAACATATGAACAACAATATGTGAGAACACATTTTACAGTACAAAAACATAATTTAACAGGGATTTAAGTGTTGAAGAAAAGGGAAAACACATTGTATCAGTGACATGTGACATTGTATGCCATTCAACCAAGATTTGAAACCAAAATCCCACATTAACCTAGATTAACATGTAATCTAATTCTATCAGAGATTAAACATCATATATAGGATCTAATTAGTAAGTTAAAACACATTTAAAAGCATTAAAAATTGAATTAAAACAGAAAACCCAATACTGCTCACTGGACCGTACAGTGTACAATATGTGCACACGTAAATACGTGTCCGACACGACACGAGGACTCATAAAACTCGAGGAACCTCGTGTCAGTCATGGACACGACATGTGTGTCAAGTTATACGTGTCGGGGTGGCGTGTGCACAGAGAAAACAGCCCCGAATAGCAGGGCATGTTTCCTGTCCGCGCGCGCGCGCGCACGACCGCGTGTACGTGTCCAAAATCCGACACGACAAAACACGAAAATGTGTTCAGAACACAAGAATCACACAAGCGAGATCAAATCCTAACTTCCTATTCAAACACAATCATAAATTCACACGAAATGCCCATTGGGGCATTTCATCAAACACCTAATACCATTCACTGATACGTATCGAGTTTGGATACAAAAGGACACAAAAATTTGGGGATTTCGATTCCTATAGTTAGGCTAGGTATAGGGCTCCCTAATGATGCAAAAATAACAGAATTCTATGGTGTGGGTTTGAATATACCTATGAGTATCAAAAGCTCCAAAAAGCTCCACAAAGAGTCCTCATCTTGATGGCCAAATTCCTCCAATGTGCCCCAAAGCTGAAAACACTTGGTACCAACTGAAAGTAGAGGAAATTTAGGACTCAATGCAATTTGTTTGGGTTAAAAAGGAATAAAAATGAATTTACTAGGATTTATGGAAGATGGGAAATACCCCTTTCCAAAACTTGGCAAGAAAACCTAATGGAGGCTAGCCCTAACTTTGAGGGGCATTAAATAGGATGGGAAAGGGTTAATAGTGGCTGCCATGGGCTGATTAGGATTTGGGTTGGTTCATGGTGTGGGCCTATGGGCTATTAAGCCTAAGTCATTAATCATGACTTATGAAGTCATAAGCCATATTAGTCAAATCAACTCCAAATCTCTCCAAACAAGTTCCAATGACTTAAACTTCACTAAAATAGGTCAAACCAAGTTTACTTAACCTAACCAAGTGGTCTTAACCTAGGTTAGTCACTAGGTTAGCCTTCTAGTCAACACTAGTCAAAGTCAACTATAGGGTCAAAATCAATTCTACCAAAAAATTATTGAAAATTACTAACAATCATAATATGAAATAAATATCATTAAATAATAATTATAATTACAAAAATTTAAAAATTATCCTCTTCTGGAAAACTGGGTGTTACAAAGGGTAATCGCCATCCAGTGCCGTAGTTCAAGCCTGGCGTAGTTTCCAGATCATACCCCTATTTTTGTATGAGGTACTTGGATCGGGAACTATACAGATAAAGGGGCAGTCTCCCGGTATCGGGTTTGAGATCAACTTCTTCTATCCTGAAGGGTTGTGGATCATTCTTTCGGCCGAAGATGATTGGATGATCCTCTCCCTCGACTATGTGGTTAGCATCTTCCACTGGAGTAAGTTAGTTTGCGGTGTAGACATTTGTCACCTGTGTGTGTAGGTGGGTGCCAATATCATGTTCCATAGCATACATTGTACAAAGCTTATTAAGCTCGAGGTAGTTCAAAGATAGCCCTTTATTGATGAAGTAAGGTATCTTTTCCAGTGGGATTACATCATCTGCGGATGGAACATCAGTGTAAGCAGCCACATACTTGGCCAGTACTGATTCTTCTTCAGCTACCCCCTGTGTCACTGAAGACTGAAAGGATGACTTGGGCAGCTATATCATCAGGGGCTCCATAGATGGAGCAGAACGCGGAGTCGTTGGCGTACTAGCGATCCCCAGTTTGGTGCTCGGAGCTGGACAGGGAGTTGTGGGTTAGCTAGCAGTCCCCGGCTTAGCGCTCGGCTGCCGATTCATTCTGGAAAGGTGAATCGTCATCGGCTTGATGGAGGGATTGGGCTCATTTGTTTGTTGCTGGCTAGCTCTAGGCAGCCTGATTGTCAGTGGCTCTATCGTGGGTCTTGGTACTTGGCCAGACCTTGGCAGTCGTATTATCATCTGTCCCTCTTGTGCAGAGAGGCTGATTGCATCCTTACGCAGAGTGGCTGTAAGTGGTACAATTCTGCCAGGTTTGCGGGCTTGGAGGTGGATCGTCAGAGGTTCTTTCGATCCATTTGCTGTCTCAATTAGAGCTTGAGTATCTTCTTCGATAAGGTGCCTTTTCGACTTCTTGTACAAGCATGAGTCGCAGTAGTAGGATTTTACTCCTTTAAAGGAATCAATGTCAGCAAATTCTATCCTCACGAAGCCGTGCTTATCGACGTACTTGAAGTACTGGTACAGTGTGGAAGGCACGATTATGTAATCGTTTATCTAAGGATGCCCAAGGAAAATATTGTAGGACGTGTCCGCATCTATGACATAACAGGTAACTTCTGACTGAAGGTCGCCGATTTGGCACTTCAGGCGAATCTTTCTGATCGGATAGCTTCTGCCTGAATTGAAACCGCTGATGGCAGTGCTTGTCGGCGTCAGGCGACGCATTAGGATACGCAGATGGTGTAGCAGGCACTTTGGGATGATGCTTATGGAAGAACCGGGATCAATATGCATCTGATCCACCTTGATGTCGCCAACGTATCCAGTATACTACAGAGGGCGATCGTGCAGGTTGGTCATGATAAGCATATCTTAAGGAGTGAATACAATATTGGGCATTGTGCCAGTACAAGCGCTGTCCTAGAGATCTGCAGGCGAGCTCTCCCCAGTGAGATTGGACTGAGCCAGATATGCATCGGCATTTTAGAGTGCCTCGCTCAGTACGAAACGAACATCTTTGGAGAGTCTCATGAGCTCGTATAGTGGCAATTTGGCCGGTGTATTGGCTAATTGTGCTAAGATGTCAAAGTTGTAGGGCGGCTTCAGCCCATGAGGCGTCTCTCTTCGGAGCAGTTTGTCAAAGCGAGTCTCCTTCGGCCTAGACTTGTCGGTCGTCGGAGGCTGAGAAGGTCTTGGAGCATCAGCAGTAGCCGGCTGATGATCTTCAGCCGAGTTACCCGGTGTAAGTTGGGATTGTGCACCTGACCGGGTGATGACAGTCGTAGCTTCTTCGACCTCTGCCGAGATTGTACGGTATGATGTAACTTTTCCACACTTCTTCTTGCTGGTGGAGGGTGGTGTGGACTGAGTCACTTCAGGTACCAAGTCCAGATGGACCCACATGACCTCCCCTCGTGATGTGGTAAAGGGTTCTAGACCAGCAGCCTGGTCTCGAGGAGGTGGAAGGTTAGAGACCTCAATCTTTGCTCGGGGCATGGGCACTACTCCATCTTAGTCTTTGTCGGAGGGAAGCTGCCGAATTGTACTGACACCATATTGGCTGCCATGGTCACCTCTTCGAAATCAATGGCCAGGGCCTTAGAATCTATGAGATGCTGGATGTATCGCTTTAGTTGGAAGCAATCTTGCGTGGCATGGTGGACATAACGATGGTAGTAGCAGTACTTGGGGCTCTCCATCTCTGCAGGATGAGGTTCACGCCTTGGAGGAGGGATCTGAATTCGACCTCCTTCTATAAGCATGTCCAAGATGGGCTTGACATGGCCGTCCTCGAAGGAATAAGTCATCTGAGGCCACTACTTTTCTTCCTGCTTTGGTTCAGTCTTCTGGGCTGTGTCGGCTAACATAGCATGCTTGTCCTTGTTGTCTCAGTTGTTGGAGGAATTATTGCCATTGTTGTTGTTGGCAGTAGGGCGTTTACCCTTGTCCTCTCCCTCCGAGATGTGCAGTCCCAGTTGGCGAGCTTTCTTCAACTTGTCTTCTGCGCCAGTGGCACTGATGGTGAACGTCTTCCAGTCCTTGAATTGACTCTCGCCCATCCAGAGGCTGATTGTGGGGAGCAGCCTCTTTTGGCAAATTTCAATCAGGAAGGAATCAGGGTTACCGGAAGGTAACTTCATCGCGGTTTGGCAAAATCGCTCAATATAGTTCCTTGTCAGCTCCTTTCCTCCTTGAACAACATCCATGAGGGTGGATTGTAAAACCCCTAAAATTTCTACTATTTTTTTATTATTAAATTTGCATGGATTTAAAATTTTGTATTGTACGCCATGTAGTCGTATTATATGTCGCGCACGAAATTTTGTTTTTCGAAATTGCTCGACGAGTACGAATATGTGCGAGCGTACATATTTTAGAAAAATATTTTGTTCTATTTTTATAGTTTCAAATAATATAATAATTAGTTTTGCTATCATTTCTAAACTTGTAAAATTTATTAATAATAAATAATATTTTCGTATACTAGAAAAGCCTAATTATGTAAAGAATATTTTGCGTACATATATTTCGTAATTAATTATTGGTCTATTTTAAATAAAGGTATAATTTTCAAAATTTATTAATATTAATAATTTATTCAAAAAGGATATTTAAAAATATTAATGTAATTTTCGAAATTATTATTATTAATATTATTGGAAAATATATTTCAAATTTTTTGTGAAGATTTAAATTTTGATTTGATTCCATGGATACATTTAAATAGTAAACCATCTATATTTTAAATTGATTTGATTTTTAAACTAAAAGTATTTAATTTGATTTTAATGGGATTTGGATTTAGATTTGATTGATTTTAAATCAAATTAGGAATTATCTATTTTGGGTTTTAACTCTATTCCAAATCCTATCTTAATGGGAATTCCCACATCCTATAAATAGGCAGGTACTCCTCCATAACTTCTATCCTCCACAATATTTCTCCACAAATAATTTCCAACCCCGTGCACCGTGTCCGTGTTCCCTCCCCGTCTTATTCCATATTTTTGTACATGTATAATTTCATCCTCCCGTGTCGACAGACCCGACACAATCACATTCCAAATCCTAACCGCTACCCCGACCCGTCGGCCCCGTCACCCCGGCCTCGTCCAAACCCAATCATGACCACCATCGCCCACGACATCACCGTCACCCTCCCACCCCATCTCCGATAACCATCCGCCTCCGACCCGGCCTCCCCTGGCTCCGGCCATCTCTCGACGAAACCCAGCCACCGGACAACCGCCACCACACCCGACTCCACCGGCCAAACCCATCCCCCTCGTCCCGCCTCCTACGACCATCACCAAAAACCACCAGCAACCACCGACCAAATTCCCCAACAGCCATTAGCACCACCACCATCCCGCCGTCGCCAACATCCGACCACCCCGTCGCACCTCGGCCACCAACAACCGAAGCCCAAGAAAATCCCAAAATTTAGTAAAATCGAAATCAAACTCACCTGGCCTTCGGCTTCCTCCGCCTCGTCTCTCCGCGAGCGGCGCGTTGCCCGGACATCTCCGACGCTCCACCATGAGCAGCCAGATCCGGCTCACCGCTCGTCGCCCAATGCCCATCTCCTCCGTCCACGTCTCCCAGCCGAGACCAGTACGCCGCCGGTAGATCAGCCGCCCGAACCATTTCCTCAGCCCTCCGCCGCCGCCGTGTGAGGGCGAGCCACCGTGCCGGCGAACCACCTCTGCGCGCGCCCCTTCTTCTTCAACGCCAACCCCGACCATGGCCGCCCGCTCGAACAAAGCCCACCGTGCCGCCCGCGAGCGCGCCGCCCTGCCCTCTCTTCCGCCCGAACTCCACTTCCCTAGCCGGCCGCTCCCCCAATTTTCCTCCTCCGCGGCCAGCCCTAAGCTCCGCCGGTCCTCCCCTTTTCACAAACCTCAGCCGCCCGGTCGACTTCTTCACCGCGTCCGCACCTCCGCTGGACCGCCGACTCCCCGCGCGCCTCCTCACCGCCTCCGTTTCCCTTCGTGCGCCGCCGGAGCGTCGCGCCGCCGGAGCGTCGCGCCGCCGTTCCGCACAATCGCCGCCCGTTTTCCCTCCTCTTCTTCCCGCTCTCCAGCTCTCTCCCATACTTTCTCCCTCTCGCTCACTCTCTCTCTCGCGCGCTTACTTTTCCTCCAGCTCCCCTCTTCTTCTTCTTCGTTCAACTTTCTAATTTTTTTTGTGGAACGAATCTTTTTTTTACACTGGTTTTGTTGGCATTGAGAAGTGGTTCTCCTCGTAAGAGGAGAAACACATTGTTTTGATTTTTTATTTTTTTTATTTTTTACTGTTGTTTCGTTAAATTAACATTATCATTATTATTATTATTATTGTTATTACCATTATTATGATTATTATTATTATTATTATCAATATTATTATTACTATATTATGGTTTAAAATGTTGTTTATTAAAATATATTACTACATAGTAATTCAAAGTATAGTTTTAACCAAAGGGTATATTTGATATATTTAGAGTTGAGCTTAAATTTATTTTAGTATTTATCTAAAAATATTTTTGACCAATAAAAGGTAGCTTCAAAAAGATTATAATTATTATTTGAAAAAAATTCTTATTAGTTAGGTACTTTGATAGATCTATTTACCTAAGTTTAACTTTAACAAAATTTGGCTTTTGTCTTTAAACTGGTGTTCTAAATTTATAAAATGTTTTTTTTACTAATGAGAATATAGTTTACTACCAATAATTTCATTTTTGACAAAGTTATAGTTTTTTGATCTAAAATATTTAGTGATATTTTTATTGTTAAATATAGAATTCTACCTAAAGTTATATTTTTAGAGTTTTGCCTTAAAAACGACTTTTGATTTTTGGATATTTATTTGTGAGCATATTTTGACTAATAAATATTATATTTCAAGTATTATAAATTATTTTTCTAAAAATCATATAATTATTATTATTATTTCTTTGAAATCTCCTCCTGCTTATAACCAATCCCATTATTCATGTTCTCTCTCAAATTCAAGCCAACCATATGTCCACCCTAACTAATTTGAACCTTCTGGACCCAATAGAACCGACCGTGTCACCATCCGAGGTCTTCTTGTACAGTTGTTGCACCAAAGTTGTAGATCGTGCCACCTTGATTATCGCAGCACACCAGGCGTCCAACCAGGCAAGACACCTTGCCATTAGCTATTTAATTATTTTAGCTCATATTTCATGTATTACTTATTTTCTTTATGCAAAATAAACTGTGATACATGGCATAACTATTAGAACTTACCGTTCATTTATATTTCCTGCTGTGTATTATTTTTCTTACAAATTAAACCTAGATTTAAGGGACCACCTTGTGTGTTGCATTCATTGGCCTTGACACGTTGTAAACACGAAGTTGTGTGTCACATATAGAACACGGAAGTGCCAGTACGTACAAGCCGTGAGATAGGAATAACCGCTAATAGAGGTTGCACGCTAGTTTGACTTAGAGGTTATAGTGGTCTTGTGTTGTGGATAAAACACAGTAGGCATTGGGCGGAGAGGACAATTCCTTAGCGTATGGGCTTCGATGCACTTCCCTTGTGACCCGGACTCTCCGCTGGAGATACGGGGTTGATGACCCATAATTACTGACGGCCACTGACGATTCTACGGAACGTCATGCTCTTCCTGATGGGGCCTCTGCTGCCCAAAGGGGGACTACACCGATCCTATTCAGCCAGGGCCTATGCGTAGGAAGGATTGTTCTTAACAACATTTCACTTAGAATGGTAGGCTACCCTATCCGTTAGGTACGAGTACTTTTGGTTTGGGTACTTGTATCTGACCGTGGCTTGGAACAATAACTTGTCGCGAATTAGTTCATCACATCTTGTCCTTGTTTGGTTGTAGGTGTGACTTACTACTTCGATGAGAAGGTATTGAACCTTGTTGGGGTCCGGATACCATATTGGATTATTAGCATGGAAAGGTACGTCGCCGTGAATTAGTTTACCATCTCCTGTCCTTGTTTGGTTGGGGGGATGGTACGCTCGTTCAGTAGGTGCGTATTGGAACATGTTATAATTTGATTTACTTATTTATTTGAGCGATATTTATTCAGTTTACATGGCATGCTATTATGTGTCTTGTTACGTCCCTCTGAGGACATGGTTGTCTTGCCAGGTGTGTGCTATTGTCTTTCGCAGGTGCTTTAGCTCTAGCCGTGTTCATTGCTATTTCTCGAGGATGATTGCACTTGGATCGTCTTCGCTTCGCTCGCCACTCATTTCATTTTCTATGTACTTTTTCTTATTTTGTTGGTAGTGGATTTGTCTCCGCCCAACATATTGTATCAAGACAAATTCATAGTTGATATATGATATCTTTTATTCTTTGATTTGTGGATGAGATTAGTTAGTTATGGTTCTACTGCATTTTACAGCTTATGTATTTATACGAGGCTTCCATATATTGGAGTATACTCGTATGAATACAGCTGGCATGGATACGTACCTAGTCCTACGTATTTTAGGACTGGGGCGTTACATGTTTTTGTGGTGGCCCATGCAGGTCAAGATAAATTGTTTGGTTACTTTACCGTACCAAACAAGCCTGCGTATAGGATTAGAAGTTTAGGATCTCATCCACATACTTGACCTCTTTCCTTGATTTTATCTACCGTTTGACTCATCAATTGCATCTTGCTTATTTCCCTCCATCCCTATCCTTATCTTCCCTTCGTGCTTGCTAGAGATTGACCCTACTAGATAGATGTCCCAAACACCCTTAGCTTAATTCTTTAAGTTGGGTAGAATACCCTACACACCCTTGACCATTAAAGGAATACCAATGGTATTATCTATACCATAGAGACTATAGGAAGTTAACCCATTTGGTTAACCAAGCCTTGGTCAATAAAACCATAGAATGATGGTATATGAATAAACAAGACTTAGATCCTTATGACTCTTAGACCATTCATATTTGTTTTTATTCATCTATTCTCGTGCCTATATTTTACTATCTTGACTAATGATGCTAATGTAGCCTAGTTTTTGCAAGCTTAGCCTTTTACCAAGCTTGTTCGTGACATATATGTTAATGGAGGTACCCCACTAACATATTATCTATCAGAACCGGTGCATAATGGTCTGATCAACCGAGTGCACTTTGGTTCGCATTTATCTATCGTTCTACGTGGATGGGGACATAGCTAAACATGTCCTCTAGAATCCCATCCACGACTGCCTTGACAATTCTTTTGAAATTCTTCGATCGCCTTTGAATCACGTATTCGTATTCGACAATGCCTCCTTCGAACTCTATATTGCTTTCGTCTTCACCAATTTTCGAAGGACGAAGGCGTCGAGCTAGAACTTCCTCTAGCCTTCCTATCGGCTATGACCATTCTCACTCGATATTGCTATCCTAAACTACTCGACTCTATCAAGGCCCTCTAATCGCTTAATTAAATCGAATCTATTTCGTTCTCTTAATCGTGACCCTCATTCATTCCGACCGTATCGTATTATTTTCCTATGATCTAGATCGCAATTTCTTACGACAAGATTTTTGTTATTGATTGTTCCCCATCGATACCCCTTGTGTCTTCTCACCCCTCCTACGAAATTCTTAATTTCGAGGACGAAATTCTTTTAAGTTGGGTAGGATGTAAAACCCCTAAAATTTCTACTATTTTTTTATTATTAAATTTGCATGGATTTAAAATTTTGTATTGTACGCCATGTAGTCGTATTATAAGTCGCGCACGAAATTTTGTTTTTCGAAATTGCTCGACGAGTGCGAATATGTGCGAGCGTACATATTTTAGAAAAACATTTTGTTCTATTTTTATAGTTTCAAATAATATAATAATTAGTTTTGCTATCATTTCTAGACTTGTAAAATTTATTAATAATAAATAATATTTTCGTATACTAGAAAAGCCTAATTATGTAAAGAATATTTTGCATACATATATTTCGTAATTAATTATTGGTCTATTTTAAATAAAGGTATAATTTTCAAAATTTATTAATATTAATAATTTATTCAAAAAGGATATTTAAAAATATTAATGTAATTTTTGAAATTATTATTATTAATATTATTGGAAAATATATTTCAAATTTTTTGTGGAGATTTAAATTTTGATTTGATTCCATGGATACATTTAAATAGTAAACCATCTATATTTTAAATTGATTTGATTTTTAAACTAAAAGTATTTAATTTGATTTTAATGGGATTTGGATTTAGATTTGATTGATTTTAAATCAAATTAGGAATTATCTATTTTGGGTTTTAACTCTATTCCAAATCCTATCTTAATGGGAATTCCTACATCCTATAAATAGGCAGGTACTCCTCCATAACTTCTATCCTCCACAATATTTCTCGACAAATAATTTCCAACCCCGTGCACTGTGTCCGTGTTCCCTCCCCGTCTTATTCCATATTTTTGTACATGTATAATTTCATCCTCCCGTGTCGACAGACCCGACACAATCACAATCCAAATCCTAACCGCTACCCCGACCCGTCGGCCCCGTCACCCCGGCCTCGTCCAAACCCAATTACGACCACCATCGCCCACGACATCACCGTCACCCTCCCACCCCATCTCCGATAACCACCCGCCTCCGACCCGGCCTCCCCAGGCTCCGGCCATCTCTCGACGAAACCCAGCCACCGGACAACCGCCACCACACCCGACTCCACCGGCCAAACCCATCCCCCTCGTCCTGCCTCCTACGACCATCACCAAAAACCACCAGCAACCACCGACCAAATTCCCCAACAGCCATTAGCACCACTACCATCCCGCCGTCGCCAACATCCGACCACCCCGTCGTACCTCGGCCACCAACAATCGTAGCCCAAGAAAATCCCAAAATTTAGTAAAACCCAAATCAAACTCACCTAGCCTCCGGCTTTCTCCGTCTCGTCTCTCCGCGAGCGGCGCGTTGCCCGGACTTCTCCGACACTCCACCATGAGCAGCCAGATCCGGCTCACCGCTCGTCGCCCAATGCCCATCTCCTTAGTCCACGTCTCCCAGCCGAGACCAGCGCGCCGTCGGTACATCAGCCGCCCGAACCCTTTCCTCAGCCCTCCGCCGCCGCCGTGTGAGGGCGAGCCACCGTGTCGGCGAACCACCTCTGCGCGCGCCCCTTCTTCTTCAACGCCAACCCCGACCATGGCCGCCCGCTCGAACAAAGCCCATCGCGTCGCCCGCGAGCGCGCCGCCCTGCCCTCTCTTCCGCCCGAACTCCACTGCCCTAGCCGGCCGCTCCCTCAATTTTCCTCCTCCGCGGCCAGCCCTAAGCTCCGCCGGTCCTCCCCTTTTCACAAACCTCAGCCGCCCGATCGACTTCTTTACCGCGTCCGCACCTCCGCTGGACCGCCGACTCCCCGCGCGCCTCCTCACCGCCTCCGTTTCCCTCCGCGTGCCGCCGGAGCGTCGTACCGCCGCTCCGCACAATCGCCGCCCGTTTTCCCTCCTCTCCTTCCCGCTCTCCAGCTCTCTCCCATACTTTCTCTCTCTCGCTCACTCTCTCTCTCGCGCGCTTACTTTTCCTCCAGCTTCCCTCTTCTTCTTCTTCGTTCAACTTTCTAATTTTTTTGTGGAACGAATCTTTTTTTTACACTGGTTTTGTTGGCATTGAGAAGTGGTTCTCCTCGTAAGAGGAGAAACACATTATTTTGATTTTTATTTTTTTAATTTTTTTTACTGTTGTTTAGTTAAATTAACATTATCATCATTATTATTATTATTATTATTATTATTATTATTATTACCATTATTATGATTATTATTATTATTATTATTATCAATATTATTATTACTATATTATGGTTTAAAATGTTGTTTATTAAAATATATTACTACATAGTAATTCAAAGTATAGTTTTAACCAAAGGGTATATTTGATATATTTAGAGTTGAGCTTAAATTTATTTTAGTATTTATCTAAAAATATTTTTGACCAATAAAAGGTAGCTTCCAAAAAGATTATAATTATTATTTGAAAAATTTTCTTATTAGTTATGTACTTTGATAGATCTATTTACCTAAGTTTAACTTTAACAAAATTTGGCTTTTGTCTTAAAACTGGTGTTCTAAATTTATAAAATGTTTTTTTTACTAATGAGAATATAGTTTACTACCAATAATTTCATTTTTGACAAAGTTATAGTTTTTTGATCTAAAATATTTAGTGATATTTTTATTGTGAAATATAGAATTCTACCTAAAGTTATATTTTTAGAGTTTGCCTTAAAAATGACTTTTGATTTTTGGATATTTATTTGTGAGCATATTTTGACTAATAAATATTATATTTCAAGTATTATAAATTATTTTTCTAAAAATCATATAATTATTATTATTTTTTCTTTGAAATCTCCTCCTGCTTATAACCAATCCCATTATTCATGTTCTCTCTCAAATTCAAGCCTACCATATGTCCACCCTAACTAATTTGAACCTTCTGGACCCAATGGAACCGACCGTGTCACCATCCGAGGTCTTCTTGTACAGTTGTTGCACCAAAGTTGCAGATCGTGTCACCTTGATTATCGCAGCACACCAGACGTCCAACCAGGCAAGACACCTTGCCATTAGCTGTTTAATTATTTTATCTCATATTTCATGCATTACTTATTTTTTTTATGTAAAATAAACTGTGATACATGGCATAACTGTTAGAACTTTCCGTTCATTTATATTTCCTGCTGTGTATTATTTTTCTTACAAATTAAACCTAGATTTAAGGGACCACCTTGTGTGTTGCATTCATTGGCCTTGACACATTGTAAACACGAAGTTGTGTGTCGCATGTAGAACACGGAAGTGCGTGATTGGCTGGCCACCAGTACGTACAAGCCGTGCGATAGGAATAACCGCTAATAGAGGTTGCATGCTAGTTTGACTTAGCGGTTATAGTGGTCTTGTGTTGTGGATACAACACAGTAGGCATTGGGCGGAGAGGACAATTCCTTAGCGTATGGGCTTCGATGCACTTCCCTTGTGACCCGGACTCTCCGCTGGAGATACGGGGTTGATGACCCATAATTACTGACGGCCACTGACGATTCTGCGGAACGTCATGCTCTTTTTGATGGGGCCACTGCTGCCCAAAGGGGGACTACGCCGATCCTATTTAGCCAGGGCCCATGCATAGGAAGGATTGTTCTTAACAACATTTCACTTAGAATGGTAGGCTACCCTATCCGTTAGGTACGAGTACTTTTGGTTTGGGTACTTGTATCTGACCGTGGCTTGGAACAATAACTTGTCACAAAATAGTTCGTCACATCTTGTCCTTGTTTGGTTGTAGGTGTGACTTACTACTTCGATGATAAGGTATTGAACCTTGTTGGGGTCCGGATACCATATTGGATTATTAGCATGGAAAGGTACGTCGCCGTGAATTAGTTTACCATCTCATGTCCCTGTTTGGTTGGGGGGATGGTATGCTCGTTCAGTAGGTGCGTATTGGAACATGTTATAATTCGATTTACTTATTTATTTGAGCGATATTTATTCAGTTTATATGGCATGCTATTATGTGTCTTGTTACGTCCCTCTGAGGACCTGGTTGTCTTGCCAGGTGTGTGCTATTGTCTTTCGCAGGTACTTTAGCTCTAGCCGTGTTCATTGCTATTTCTCGAGGATGATTGCACTTGGATCGTCTTCGCTTCGCTTGCCACTCATTTCATTTTCTATGTACTTTTTCTTATTTTGTTGGTAGTGGATTTGTCTCTGCCCAATATATTGTATCAAGACAAATTCATAGTTGATATATGATATCTTTTATTCTTTGATTTGTGGATGAGATTAGTTAGTTATGGTTCTACTGCATTTTACAGCTTATGTATTTATACGAGGCTTCCATATATTGGAGTATACTCGTATGAATACAGCTGGCATGGATACGTACCTAGTCCTACGTATTTTGGGACTGGGGCGTTACATGGATATCGTCACGTCTTGCCCTACTTCGTAGAACCTCTCCAGAAACATACGTTTGAAGCCGGCGAAAGAATGGTTGCAGTTGTCCGGCAAGTTGCGGTACCAGTCGAAGGCGACCCCTTCCAATGCTCCAATGAACAACCATGTAAGGATGGCGTCGTCATGAGACAGATGGTCTGTTGTGACTTAGAAGTATATGATGTACCTGATTGTAGATGTCTTTTCTCATATGGATTGATGTTGAATGGTTCATATCTTGGTGGAAAGGAAACATCTCTCTATGCAGCCGGATACGGTTGTCGTATCCTGAGGTCCTGGCAGGTTTCTCGGGCGTGAAACATGGTTCGGAGCTCCTAGACTTCTCTTCTTGCCTTCCTGGCCTCGTCTGCAGCGGTAGGGGCCGATATTTCAGGAGGATTATCACCCAGGTTTGGTGCAGCCGAGTTTGAGTCCGCATTGACCGTGAAACCCAAGCTTGTTTGGCCAGGCGTCCTTCCTTGCAGAGTTGGAAGGGCCGTTTTGATCTCGTCTACGGACTTGACCAAGGCATGCAGTATGGCCTCCAGAGTGTCGATACATTGGCAAATACTGGGACCGTCTTGGTTGTTATCCGTCATGAACACCGTCCTCACATGAGGAGAGATGGAAGGAACAGTGGAGGACGTGCCCTCTGAGTCATACCCTTGTACAGAGAAGTCGGCAGGGTATGTGGGAATGTTCTCCTCTAGTTCGGACTCAGAAGGAGTGGTACCCCCAACTTCAGAGCTTGCCTCGTCTTGAGAGTTGTGGGCGTCCTCGGGGACGTCGAAACATGCTGCATCTGTTGGGGTAACCGTTTTCTCTAGATTATCTTCTTGGAACACCAGATTGTTGTGGATGTTCGCAGGAGTGCTAACCCCGGCTCTAGTGCCTCCCAGAGATGTGGACGACGAATCTCTAAATGTGGCAGATTTTGTCATTGAACGAGTACCTTGGAAAACTCCTCCTGTAACGGTCGTGGACAACCGCTTAGAAGAGAGTTTCTTGGTTGAGATTTTCGTGCTGGAGACATTTGTTTTCTTCTCTTTCCCGTCGCCAGGGATCTTCTGAGCAGAATTGCAGGAGGCGATGAGAAGTGCTTCGTCCTCTGAGCTTGGTTGTTGCAGTTGTTGGAAGACAGATCGCCAGTCCTCTTGTGTGGGCCTTGCTGCAGCAGCAGTTGACAATGACTTGAGTGCAGTGATGTCCACGAAAGGATTCTCTGCACACCAAGTTTTTGTCTCTTTCCTTGCATTTGTGAGGAATCACGTTACACAAGTCACTCATTTTGTAGGCCCAGGAGTCCTGAGCATATGAGTGTGTTGCCATCCTGCCTACTCACTGATGTAGGGTTAGTACGAGTACTTGCCCCTGACCATTATTAGGAGATTCTTGATAACTATCCCGTTCGTTAGCCGCCGGGGGCTGGACACGGATAGTTTTATAAAACTTTTCATCAGGGGCCTGCGTAATAGTCAGCAAGACGCCCTGATAGTCAAAAGTTGGGGCAGCTGACTGAGCTCGACGAGCCCGTGTTGTACTAGACTTCTTCCCTATAGCACCCGAGAGTGCATAGTAGGAAGAGTCTAAGTGGTGCATCACAGAGTTTGGCACAACCTCCTGAGAGCCTCTAAGGTCAGGACCGCATGAGAGGCGATCAAAGACTGATCGTGAGCCGCATGGAGAAGATGGTATACGGCTGGGATTGGTGGCCGTGCAGGCTGTCTGCATGCGGCTGGCATGTGTAGCCGCATGAACCTTCTGTATGCGGCTAGAAGCGGTGGTCGCATAAGCAGTCTGCATACGGCTGGTAATCTTGGCCGCATGAGTCTCCTTCATGTAGCTGGAAGTTTTGGCCGCATGAGCCTTCTAGATGCGGCTGGCTTTTATGGCCGCATGAGTCTTCATGTGGCTGGCGCCCTTGTGCGGCTTCTTCTTGGACCGCACAGAGTTCCTTTTTGCCCCTGCAAGTCCAGCATCGTAGTATTTTCCTCTGCCTGACTTGGGGACAGCAGAGTCCCCTATAGTCTGAAGTGGGGCCGTACGAGAGTCTTCCCCGTTATTTTGGGTAGCATAGAGCATTTCTCCAGAGATTGGGGAGGAGCAAATGATTTGGGCCTCCACTCCCTGCGAGCCTTCTTCGTGCAGGTTCGCTTCTGGACGGGCCAGCATTCCCATCAGATAGTATTTCTTCAAACGCCTGCTGGTCGAAGCGGACGACCAGCATCTGTTGAGTGGAGCTAAGTTTGGCTGCATCCGATTGCGTCACCAACTCCTTAGCCGTGGAGAAGTTAATCCCTAGCAGAGTCGCCATTGTGTTTGCCATTGATTATAAAAAAATAGAACAGTTTTATGGGAGGACTGGACTTTTACTTCACAACACAAACTCGCACGTACAAGAAAAGCCTAGTGACGAAAACCTAGGTACATCAATCTAAGTACAATTGTTTAGTTTTTCTGGAGGGTGACGGTAGAGGCTCGGGAGAGTGTTATCAACTCTGCCTTACTCCTTGGACGATCGGACGTAGCCTTCGCTCAGATGAAGAAATGCTCTCGGAATGTATGGGGGAATTCTTCTGGGTGTCGTCGCTCTCTTGTACGTGTCTCTGTCTCTCTTCCTGTCTCTTTTTGTAAGGGAATGGCACATTGCTATTTATAGGAGTGGAGTGTGATAAGTAGGGTTTGCAATGATTGCTCCTTGAAAAGTGGGCGGTTAGGGATTTGTTACGATTTGCCTTGATCTTGTTTGTTGGAAATTAATCTGGGCCGTCAATATTGTTTGTAACTAATCTGGGTAGTTAATGTTGATTGCACCAAATCTGCATGGGCAATTAATGTTGATTGCAACAAATCTGCATCGTGATGATTTGTTGATATCGGCAAATCCGAGTGAATAAATCTTGGTCAATCTCCTGCCACATGTCCCAACTGCCTGTTATGTCGATTGCCATAAATCTGGATTGTTGGGATTTGATCAACTCCTACCACGTGTCCCAACTGTTGTGAGCCACATGGAGGACTGTCATAGTTGGGCCGTGTGAGTATGGCCTCGTGTCAAGCCGCATAGGGGTGCCCTTATCTGAACCGCATGAAAGTCCTTTAATCTGAGCCGCATGAGGGTGGCCCCCATGATCCGAGCCACATGGAAGTACCAGCCGTATGGGGGTAGCCCCCAACCAAACCGCATAAGGGTGGCCACGTGTCAGAGCCGTATGGGTGTGGCTTCCCAAAATCGGAGCCGCATGAGGGTGGCCCCCACGATCCGAGCCGTATGGGAGTAGCAGCGTATGGGAGTGGCTGCCGCATGAAGGATGGTAGCCGCATAGGGAGCTTCGAAATTGGTGGATGACAGCTATAAAGATTTTCTTCGTTTCCCTAGGAGCGTGCCATTATGTCAGAGTCATCATTGCAGCTTTATGTCAGAGCTGTCAATTCACCTTTATGTCAGAGCTGCCATGTTACGTTAGAGCAATAAATGAGGCCGCTGCTCGATGGCCAATTGTAAAGGCAAACCGCATAGGGCCACGTGGCTTATACCCGAGCCGCATGGAGCTATTCGGGATTTCTGAGCCGCATGAGGCTCTGAAGGACTTTTGAGCCGCATGAAGCTCTAAGGACTCTTGAGCCGCATGAAGCTTTAAGAGATTCTTTGAACCACATAAGACTCCCTCTATTTGGACCACATGGACTTTTCTGTTCTTTTCCATGTTCTACAGTGTTGTCAGTCATGTGTCCAAGGTGTCAACCAAATGGTGTCGTGTCGTGTCCACTAGGACACCCAAGAGGCAGGGCAATGCCCGAAGTCTCGTACACAGTATTCCCGTGTCCAAAAGTGATACAAATCTTGTCAGAAATCAACTCAGTCAAGTTGGAAATTAAAATACATATAAACCAACATTCTTATTCAAACACTTTTTAAAAACAGCAAACTAAAACCTATTGAGGCATTTACACAAACACTTAGATGTAGGTTATGATACGTGTCTGATACGGACACGAAATCAATGCAAACTTACACAAAACTTACACCACAGCTAGGGGACACTTAGATCTAGGCTACCATGTAAAAAAATTAGAAATTAAATACAATTTAGAGGGTTTACCTATAGTGTGTCAAATGGCAAGAAAAACCCTAAATCGAATGATTCTCTTGCTAGCCAAACTCTCCAAATTGTCCCAAAACTGAGATTTCTCTCCATAAACATAAAATAGAGTAGGATTAGACTCTGATGCAAGAAACTAGAGTCAAAAATGAATTAAAGTGAATTAGTTATGAATTTGGGAAGATGGACAATACCTTTCCTTTCAAAAAGTTGCAATGATACAAAAGAGGTAAGAACAATAAAAGAGAGACACTATAGGGGGGATTCCCAATGTGGCCGACCACTATAGGAAGGAATTAGGGTTAGGGTTTCACTAGTGGGCTATTGGCTAAGTTTAAATGGTAAGGGAAATCAATTCGTAAGCCAAAGTCCTTGAACCTAGTCTTTTATTCTCCTATTTGAAATTGATTCTAAATGACTTAACATGGGAACTTAAGTTAGACTAGGATCCCACCATGCTAATCAAGTCACCATAGCTAGAGTCAACATCTAGTTAGTCTCCAAAGTCTCAACTAGCAAAAGTCAAAAATAACAATCATCACTTCAATAAATCAAAATAAATTCAAAATTCACAAAATTACTAAAATACCCTCAAGCTAAAATGTGGTAGTGACACATGCTCACATGTCCAGTTATTCTACATATTTATTTGCTATTTCTTTACATGTTTTTAATATTCTTTCGTATACACTGTGGTACCAATTTATTATTCCAGTCTCGTTTACTGCTTTATATTAGAGATATTATAAATTGCATGCGGGTTTTAGTTCAGAGTTTGGCTTCCCTTGTTGTACTTGCTATTGGGGTTATAACTCCACTGGTTTTGTATTAACTAGATTTAGTTGAGAAGCCCTAGGATCTTTCGGACCTTCCACTCGATGGTGACCACTCGGAACACCAGGGTGCTTGAGTGGGTGTTGTTTCTCTTACCCACTCTTTCTATTCATATTCTTTTAAGGCCTTTCGCCACCGAGCACGTGTTTAGCTCATGTTTTGAACTTGACATTTTCCTACGGTCTTAGACATGACGTTATATTTCTAGACTGCAGCGAGAGATGATCATGTATTACATAGTCTTGCTAGTTGTTTATTTTGTATTACTAGCTTCATGATCATCTATACATTACAGTTTGGGATGCTTTACTGTCTTATATGTCTGATGATAATATCCTTGTACATTATCTGCTTGAATGTGATTGAGATATCTAGGATTTTTTGACCTAGGACTGACTCTCGGCTTGTAGTAGTAACCCCCATCTGTACAGCTTATACGTTATTTCGAAGTACTGGAGTACCTTGGTATACGTAGCTGGCCTTGTCCGTCCCTACTTGCAAGTATTCTGGTTCTGGGACGTGACATAGCTTTTAGTGGTGGCCCATGCAGGCCTGTTTTATCAGATATGTGGGGGTTGCTCGTAGTTATCTCAGTCACAAATTCTTCTCCATTGATATCCTTCGTATTACTCTCTACCTTTGATATTTGACCTGATATCTACTTTGATCGTTGATCCTTTCTGTTCCCTCAACTTGATCATTGTGTCCTTTAACTTTTAGGGGCACTGTTCTTAATCCTTCGGACCATCTTGTTTGGGTTCTGCCGACGGCAGGTCAGCAATCTTTTGTTGGGCCAATTACAGAGGATCAGTCCCATCATTCAGGGACAGAGTTCAGAGTTGACCCAAGGACAGAGATGCCAGTTCTCCTTGTTTAGCTAGCAGTGCCAGTTCAGCTAGAACAGCCAGAGGATGTTGTTTGAGCACAAATGGGCATGACCGTTGATAGTTATGCGGCAGAGTTCAACGGGCTTAGTCGATTTGCCCCTTCCTAAGTGGCAACCGAGTTGGATCGGACTAGGAGGTTCCAACATGGACACCATCTGGAGATCATATTGGCAGTTAAGCAGCATGAGTTCCAGGATTTTGATGTAGTGATAAGGGCGGCGAGTAGGCATGAGTACACCTCGTAAAGGATTATTGATAGAGTCGGAGGACAGAAGAGGCCTTTCATTCAGAGGGGATCTTCTAGTCGTCAGCACCAGCTCCAGTAGTTTGAGCTTTGACGATTGGATCTCCGAGGGGACCGGCTCCGACGGATTCCTTTCAGCAGTCGTCTCAGTCGTGTCCTCAGCAGCAGAGGCAGTCTTCCTTAGTTGGTTGTTTCCATTGCGAGAAGGGAGGACATGTCTTGTCAGAGTATCATAAGGCACAGGGCTTGTGCTTAGCTTGTGGAGCACCGGACCACAAGATAGGGGCTTTTCCTAGGAGGAGTTGGCTGGTTCAGCATCTTTCCAGCCAGTAGTTCAGCACGCCAGCACCGGTTTAGCAGCAGCAGACCCAGAGGCCATTACCGATGCAGTCTCAGCAGTTCCAGCGGCAGAGGCCTCAGCAGTATGCTCAGGCTCAAGTTCAGAGGCAAAGGGGTCCAACACCTAGAGGCCAGGGTCAGGCTTTCACGCTTTCCATCAAGGAGGTGCTAGCAACGAAGGAGGTAGTCGCAGGTACTATTCTCGTTCACTGTCATTTAGCTTCAGCTTTATTTGATTCTGGTACTTCGCATTCGTTTACATCTGCACGATTTGTGACACGTGTTGGTTTGGATCTAGAGTCCTTACCTGTAAGGTTGAATTACTTACTGGTAACCTCTAATAGGAGTAGATCGAGTATATGCCTCGTGTAGAGTCATAGTATACGGGGGGAGTTTCCCTCTAGGCTGATATGTTTCCTATGGGCGATTATGATGTCGTCTTAGGTATGGATTGGTTGAGTGCTCGATACACTACGATAGATTGCATGCTGGCAAGGTTATCTTTCGTGTTCCGAATGAGGAGGAGTTCTCATTCTCAGAGGCGAGGTGGAGTCTACACCGGTGGTCATGTAGATGGATGTAGCCGAGGAGGTGCAGTTGCCCAGAGTAGTTTATGAGTTTCCGATATATTTCTCGAGGAGCTTCCGGGTATGCCTCTAGTTCGGAAGATTGAGTACTAATTGATTTGATTCCGGGAGCAGAGCCAGTGTCAGCAAGAGTCTTCGGATGTCTCCTTCAGAGTTGTTGGTGCTGTATCAGTCTATTGAGAGCTTAGAACGAAGGGATTCATTCGTCCTAGTGGATCGCCATGGGGAGCTCCAGCCCTTCTTGTGAAGAAGAAGGATGGTTCATCGTATGGTTATTGACTATCGTTAGCTTAACGTGGTAAACGTAAAGAGCAAATCCCTTGCCCAGGATAGATGACTTATTCGACCAGCTTAGTAGAGCGACTGTGCTTTTGAAGATCGATTTATGGTCTGGGTACCATCAAATCATAGTCAGAGAGCAGGATATACCCAAGACGTCATTTAGATCTCGATATGGCCATTGGGAGTTCCTTGTTATTCTTTTGGAGCAACTAATGTGCCAGCGATCTTCATGGATCTCATGAATCGCATCTTTATGTCCCACTTAGACCAGTTTGTGATAGTGTTTATTGATGATATCTTGGTCTATAGTCGACTGAGGCAGAGCAGCACGAGCAACATCTTCGCGTGGTTCTTCATATTCTTCGGGACCATCAGCTTTATGCGAAGTTCAACATATACGATTTCTCGCTCGATCGATCTTTTTCTTGGGTCACATTATTGCCGGAGGTGGTGTTGAGGTGGACCCCAAGAAGCTAGAGGCTATCGAGTGTTGGCTAGTACCTCGTACAGTTTTAGATGTACACAACTTTCTGGGATTAACAGACTACTACAGACCGTTTGTGGCAGACTTCGCTAGGATCTCCGCACCCTTGACATATCTGACGTATAAGGATGTGTGATTCAAGTGGTCAGATACTTGTCAGGTTTCTTTTGAGAAACTCTATCAGAGTTTGATTTCAGCTCCTATTCTGACATTACCCATTGGACCAGGTGGGTTCATGGTGTATTGTGATGCGTCAGGCCGGGGACTTGGTTGTCCTTATGCAGCATAGTCGAGTGATAGCTTATGCGTCTCGGCAGCTTTGGGACCATAAGAAGATCTATCCGACGCACGATCTTGAGTGGGTCGCGGTTGTGTTTGCCCTCAACCTCTAGAGGCATTATCTATATGGTGATCGAGTGGAAATTTTTACTGATCTTAGAGCTTGAGGTATGTGTTCACCCAGAGAGATCTGAACATACGCAGAGGAGATGGCTTGAGTTATTGAAGGATTATGATGTTGATCTTCAGTATCATCCCGGGAAGGCAAACGTATTGCAAACGCTTGAGCAGGAGACCCGGAGTCTATTTCTTGACGGAGCAGTATCACCTTCAGGAGGATCTTCAGGAGATGGGCATAGAGGTAGTGCTACCTAGTGAAACAACTATGTTGGCTGGCTTGCAGGTGCAGTCTACCATTGTGAAGAGGATTAGAGCAGCAGTTAGGGGATGCCAGGCTGCAGCAGCTCAGAGCAGAGTGTGTGGCAGGTGCAGATCAAAGTTGTACATCATGAGGATGGGACACTCTAGTTTAGGAGTCGTCTTTGTGTGTCGAGTGGAGATATGCGACATAAGATAATGTCGGAGGCCCACAATTCTTAGTATTCTGTTCATCCAGAAGGGACGAAGATGTACCGTGATATTTGTCAGCATTTCTGGTGGAATGGTATAAAGAGGGAGTTAGCTCGGTTTGTCTCTCGGTGCTTGGTTTGCCCGTAGGTCAAGCTGAGCATCAGAGACCGGCCGGACTTCTTCTGCCTTTACCGATCCCGGAGTGGAAATGCGATCATATTACTATAGACTTCGTGACTGGTCTTCCTAGAACCCTGACTGGTAGAGATGCCATTTGGGTTATAGGATCGACTCATGAAGGTTGCCCACTTCCTACCTTTCAGAGTTGGTCAGTCTACAAAGCAGTTGCTAGGCAGTACATTAGGCAGATTATTAGATTCCATGGGGTGCCAGTTAGCATAGTCTAGATCGGGATTCTATATTCACTTCTCATTTCTGGCAAAGTCTTCAACAGAGTTTGGGTACCCGTTTGAGCTTCAGTTCAGCATACCATCCTCAGACAGATGGTCTCGGAGAGTACGATTCAGACTTTTGAGGATACACTTCGATCATGCACTCTTGACTTCAGTGGTTCTTGGGAGGATACTTGATTTGGTGGGGTTCTCTTACAACAATAGCTTCCAAGCGAGCATTCAGATGGCACCTTTCGAGGCTTTGTATGGTAGGAGATGTAGGTCACCCCTAGCTTGGGATGACATTGGAGAGAGGCAGATGCTTGGTCCAGAGATGATTGCTTAGTTAGTTGGAGTAGTCATGAAGGTAAGAGAGTATCTCAGAGTAGCTCATGATCGACAGCGTAACTGGACAGATCAACATCGACGTCAACTTGAGTTTTCTGTCAACGATCTCATATTTCTTCGAATTTTCCTAACCGTGGTGTAATCAGGTTTGGCGTACGTGGAAAGCTTAGTCCTAGATATATTGGGTTGTTCGATATTCTCAAGCAAGGCGATATAATACATATCTTTTGCCCAATCATCTTGCTCTTCCTGTCACGACCCGCACCCTAGAGTAAGGGCACGAGACGTGGGTACGTCCAGCCTACGCCGCAGTATCGGCGGTAGAACGCTATCCTAGGTCACAACATCTAACAATATAATTCTAAGTAGTTTAAACTCCCCGAATGGGGGTGACATAGCAGAATGTAAACTCAATCACAACTAAGGAAGAAGAAGCACGATATGATATAGAACTCAAATAAAATATAGATGATCAGAAGAGTCTAAGATAACATCTCAGCAAATATCCAGAATACAAGTCTCAGCTACTGAATATGAAAGAATATACAACCCAGATCTCAAGACAGAAATAAAGTCTAACTAAAACTAGTCTCAAGACAACATAAGTAAGATAAGCCTAACTAAGCTAGCTAGGCAGTAGGGATAAAGTCATCAGCTAGGGCTAGGTCCTCCTGAGAGTCCAGCTCACAATGTCGTCTAGGGCTGCCCCGTAGAAGGTATCCACATAGGCCTCCTCCTCGTCCTCTGTAATATTTTCAACAGGTCCAGTCAGGACAGGAGCGAGCACAATATATCTCAACAGATCATAGCAGGTTAGAAATATAAACATGCAGTAGATAAGATACATAAAACTGAAAGAAGTACATGATGTAAAAGAAGAAACTGTATGTAAATAGCTACTGTATATAGAGAATTAATAGTGGCTAGTGATGTAGAGTGTAGGATAGCACAAGTGAACAGGACAGATTAGTACATGATCTACACTAAAGAGTTTCATATGATCTACACTACTATGGAATTGTTCACATGACTATTAGCACTCCCCCGTTTTTCCCAATCATTACACAAGGATCTAAGCAGGTTATTATTGTACATGATATCACATGAAGGCCCATGAAAGGGTGCACATGATAGTATACATTAGGGCTCCGTAAACATGAGAGTACATGATTCACAAGAGTATACATGTATGGTGAAAGCATAGGAGTACATGAAAGTGAAACGCACATGACACAATGTACCCGATGCTCCCGAGGGGATAACATCGCATGAAGAGATCCATATAGTACTAATCCGTGATAATGTTGTGACAGCATCAAGTAAAGTAATCTAAAACAGGAATATAATTCTAACAAGTTATGAAATGATCAGAGAATGTACTCGCCTGCTATCTGAGTGTCCGGATGAAATGTACTGTCCGAGGAGAGGTGTCTGACTACAAATCAGAACAGCATAAGTCACAACAAGTCTAGAATGATAACAGATGCAATTAATGCATTCTAAATGAATCTAGGTCAATCTAGGCCAAAGTCAACTCTTGGTCAACTCTGGTCAACCCTAGAAGTCAATTTAGGTCAACTATGGTCAAACTAGGTCAAACAAGTCATTCTAGGTCTAACTAGTCCACATTAGTCTATATTAGATCTAAACAAGCCTATACTAGCTACTACACATCACTACAAGGCTATGCAAGCCTGAACCAAGCCTATCCCAACTATCACAATATCACAATATAGTTATATGCTATATAACTAGCATACATTCATTCATGTCTAACTTATTTATCACTACATATATATATAGATACATACACATCACATAGAAATATACATACATATTTTATATACATTACATTAGGTTATAGTACATATTCATTAGGAACCATCACATATATATATATATATATATATATATATATAATATATATATATATATATATATATATATATATATATATATATATATATATAATAAATATATATATTATATATATAATAATATATATATATATATAAATAATAATATATAATATATATAATATATATTATATATATATATATATATTTAATATAATATTATATAATATATATATATATATATATAATTATAAAAAAATATTATATATATATATATATAATATTATATATATATATATATATATATATATATATAATATATATAATAGGCTACTTACATAATATATACATTAACTATATATATAACATTACATAATAGATATACGCATATTATAACATACATACATGTGTATATAGAGAGGAAAGGCAAAGTGTGTGTGTTTCCTGTTAGTGTAGGGGCTATCATATGGGTTTTGTGGAAAAATCGTAATAAATGGCGATATGAAGGATATAGGTACTCCTCTTCCATGCTTGTGAAGGAGATTCATAGGCAGATTGCTAAAGCTACTGTTAAGTGTTCGCATTAGTTTTCCTAGATTTGGTTTTTGGATTATTCACCATCTTTGTGGTGACTTTTGTAACCTGAGTTGGTACTCCTCTAATATTCAATAAAATCCTAGTGTTCCATTAAATATATATATATATATAATATATATATATATATAATATATATATATTTAATGGAACACTAGGATTTTATTAAAAAAAAATATATATATATATATATATAGGCTACTTACATAATATACATTAATATATATATATATACATTACATATATAGATATACACTATTATATACATACATACATGTGTATAGAGAGAGGAAAGGCAAAGTGTGTGTGTTTCCTGTTAGTGTAGTGTTCCAGGAATAGGGGTGTGTGTGTAGGTAGGATGTGTTTGTCTAATAGGTGTAGACATGTGTTTGTGTGTTACCAGAAAATAGAGTGTGTGAGTGACTGTGAGGAAACTTGGAATTCAAATCTGTGTGGATGCTTGTGTTTGTGAGAGTGTTCAGTCCAGTTTCTGGACAGAGGAAGAGGTTAATCAGTCACAGGAAGGGAAAGAAAGCCAAACATATATTTACAACACATTTCAGTTTTTAGTTCAAACTTCAAACTAGATTTCAAGATCAATACACAACCAAATCAACCCAAAATCGAACCATAGCGAGATTATAAGTAGGAGTACTATATTAGGATATAAAACCAATCATTAACATCAGTTAAATAGGTTAATATAACTGTCAAAATTCGATTTTGAAAACTGGGAATACAGAAAATGTTTATGGTATCAGGTTTTAGGGGAAAATGCAAAATGTAAATCAAAACATGTTAATCATGCTAAACATTGGTTGGTAATTATCATATAGGGTGTGCACGTGTCATTTACTGTCAAAGTGTCACACCACAACGTGGCACGACGTGTCCAACACGAATAAAACCAAGTCAGTACACTGGATACTGCACAGCAGTGTACTGTCTCGTGCACAACTGCACGCGTGTCATGCACTCGACTCAGACCAAACCAAGACACGTGTTCACAAACCTAGGTTCGTCACACATAGGGCTACCTACGAGTCACCCTGATTTGGGTCGACGTGTCTCCGTGTCGTGTCAATCAGAGTGTATCAGAGCTCGAATAATCGACTGATTCAGTCAGTACAAACCCAGTACGGGCTGGAGAATGTGTCCGACACGACACGAGATCATCTTCAACTTGGAGGACCTCATGTCAGTCATTGCCCTTGGCCCACGCCAAGTAGCATGACCTGAGTCACCGTGTCCAGTGAAGAATCCACCCCGAGAGGCAGGATAGTGTTCACAGCTGAAATACGCATGTTCGTGTCCAGATCTCGATACGACACGACACGAAATTAAACTCAGTCCACTGGAAATCATCAACCCATACCTAGATCTAAATTCCTATTCAAACACTTTTCAAAAATCAAACCGAAATGCCTATTGGTGCATTTCGACAAACACCTAAGCCTACAGTCGGATACGTGTCCGATACGGACACGAAATGGGTCCACCCTGACACGAAACCAATTCATATGGCTAGGGGACACCTAGGGCTAGGTCTTCATACAAAGAAATCCAGAATTTAATGGAGTTTAGGGTGATTTACCTAGTGGTAAAATCCTCAAGAAAAAGCCTCCTTCTAGATCCTCCTCCTTGTTAGCAAACTTTTCCAAATTGATCCCAAGCTGGAATAATTCTCCATGAACAGCAAGAATACTAAAATTAGGATCTAATACAATTTATTTGGATTAAAAAGGATTAAAATAGATTTTCTAGGAATTTATAAAGATGGGATTTACCTCTTTTCTAATGTGAACTTTCCTAAAGAGGCTTAACCTAATGGAGGAGAGTATTTATAGGGGGAATAACAATGTGGGCTGGCTGGCCACACTAGGTTAGGGTTAGGGTTAGCTAATGGGTTGGGCTTGGGCCTCTATGGGCTTAATAATTAATCATGACTTGTGAAGTCATAAGCCACGGTTTCTAATCTCTATTCCACCTCTCACACTTGATTCTAAATGACTTAAATTAGTTAAACTTAAGTTAGACTATGACCCTATCATGCTAAACAAGTCACCATAGCTATGTTTAGGTTCTAGACTAGTCTACCAAAGTCAATGCTAGTCAAAGTCAACCATCATTCAAATAATTCTAAAATAAATCCTAAAAAAATTCCCATAAATTCAAATAAATTATAATAATTCAAATAACCTTAAAATGACAAAAATACCCTCAAACTAGAAATGTGGTAGTGACAAATCTACCCTCCTTAAAAGAATTTTGTCCTCGAAATTGAAAGGCGAAATGCAACTGATGAGCAGGATAGAATGTATACATCACGGCCCAAAAAGATATGGGTACCGCTCGCGCATCTCATCCTCCCGCTCCCAGGTAGACTCTTCTGGAGAATGATGTCTCCATACGACGCTGTAGAAGCATGGAAAATATTAGAATAAAAGCATAGATAGCCCATGCGGCTTTGGGTAGCAAGCCTATGCGGCTCATAACTGGCGTTGCCCCATGCGGCCCGAAAGAAGACCCTCAGACTCATGCGGTTCGGGCATATATACGGTTCAGCAGGAACATGCGGCTCAATTGACGCCACGTGTGATCCCCCCACAGCTGGCTACGGGAGTAATGGCCTTATTTAATGCTCTGACACGACTCGACGGCTGCGACGTCTGACATAAAGCGTCATAATGGCTCTGCCATAATGACAGACTCCTCGGGGAAAGAAGACAATCTCTGACCCGATCTGTCAGAAATCCTAGATTGCCACGTGGCAAAAGTCTCATGCGGCTCGGGTAGAGAACAGCTTCATGCGGCTCAGCGAGGAATCACTCTAATATGATTAACAGGAATCCGCCATATGCGGTCCACCCATTAGCCCGGTCTATGCGGCTCAATACCATGTTAACTCAGGCGGCCCACAGAAACTATGCATATGCGGCTCATGGAGGGTTCGTCCCCTGCGGCTCGCAGAGACTACGCATATGCGGCTCACGGAAAGTTTGTTCCCTGCGGCTCGATGAGGCATTGACTCAGGCTCATGAAGAGTATCTCTCTGCGGTTCAAGTGTTGGCCATCCTATGCGGCCCTGGCAGGACCTTCAATTAAAACACGTGGCATTGAAGATTCAACCGAATCCCAACAAGAATATTTGACACCATTATCATAATTGCCGAGATCAGGGCATATCATTTATCATCAAGCCAATAGGACACGTGGCGAGCATAAAATATTGGCATAATCAATCATGAGGATTTAAAGCAGTCAACATTAACTGCTCATGAGATTTGGTGCTATCAGCATTAGTGGCCGAGATTCATTATGATCAGGATCAAGGGCTCAGATAGAATGAAGGAAGCGCCGACATTCCAAACAGATAATCATCAGCAAACCCTAATGATCACACCCCACTCCTATAAATAGCCAGCATCCTCCCCATGCGAAAAAAAAAAGAAGAGAGAGAGAGAGGTCAGCAACAAAAGAATAAAAAAACTAAGAAGAGAGAGATCTACACAGAGAGAGCTCCCCCTTTCTTCTTGATACTCACAGAGAGAGAGAAGCCAGGAGAGCCACCCGAGGAGAGTAAGAAGAGCCTTTCTTCGTCAACGCCAAGCAGATCTTCCCGAGCCAAGGCTGCATACTGATCGTCCAAGGAGTAAGGCAGAGCGGCCGTCGCTTTCCCGAGCCTCTATCGTCACCCCCAGAATTAAAATAAACAATCGTACTTAGTCTGCTGTACCTAGGTTTTCGTCCCTAGGCTTTCTTTGTACGAGCGAGTTTGTATTGTGAGTCTAAGTTCAGTCCTCCGATAATTGTTCTGTTTTTTTACAATCAATGGCAAACAGACGCGTACCAAGGGTATCACCTGGTTCCTCAGAACCTTCTCCCGTCGATCCAGTATCTCCACTGGTTGCTCTGGATAGCTGAGAGAAGGCCCAACCTTAATCTCCAAATGATCGAGCACATGGCTAGGATCAGCCACGTACCGTCTCTACCATGATTCATGGAATACGTTGTGGACCCCCACTAGTGTAGGTGACAAGTCTAGCATGTATGCCACGTCACCGACTCTCCCGCTGATAACGAAAGGGCCGATGAAGCGCGGGCTAAGCTTCCCACCTCCACCAAAATGTATCGTACCACGAGTCGAAGATATCCTCAAGAAAACCTGGTCTCCAACCTAATCACAAGCAAGGTCTCAATTTAATTATGATAAACAAACATGATCAATCAAAAACACAACAATCAAACCTAAATCTAATCCTACTCTAATCTGTACCTCAAACTCCAAGGGCCTCCGGTGGCTATCGGTCCAGTGTCGATGCATGTCTTACGCCACGCGAAGTTTGTCCCTGATGAGGTTCACCTTCTCGGCTGTGTCAATAACCATCTCTGGCCCCAGTAAAGCTCCCTCACCAATATCATCCCAAGATAAGGGTGTACGACACCTACGCCCGTACAGAGCCTCGAAAGGTGACATCTCAATGCTGGCCTGGAAACTGTTGTTGTAAGCAAACTCCACCAAATATAGATGATCCTCCCAGGAACCTCGAAAGTCCAGGACGCACGTTCGTAGCATATCCTCAAGTGTCTGAATAGTCCTCTATGACTGTCCGTCCGTCTGGGGGTGGTATGTAGTACTAAACTTGAGCTGAGTGCCCAAGCAAGTCTGCAGACTCCTCCAAAAATTGGAAGTAAAGAGTCTATCCCGATCTGAGATAATGCTGACCGGAACTCCGTGAATCCTGACTATCTACCGCATATACATCTCTGCAAGCCTCTTTGTAGACGTACCCACCTTGAATGGCAAGAAGTGGGCCGATTTGGTCAACCTGTCAACGATGACCCAAATCTCGTCTTTCCTTCCTGGTGTACGCGGCAACCCAGATGCGAAATCCATTGTGATATGCTCCCACTTCCACTCGAGAATGGGCAACAGCTGCAATAATCCACTGGGCCTCTGTCTCTCCGCCTTGACCTGCTGACAGACCAAGCACCTAGCTACGAAGCGAGCTACCTCCCGCTTCATCCCGTACCACCAAACATGCTCTCTTAGATCTCGGTACATCTTTTTGGCACCAGGGTGTATAGAGTACTGAGATCTGTGGGCCTCCTACAAAACCTGCTCCCTGAGCGCTCCGCTGGACACACATAACCTGGAACCGTGCCTCAAGGCACCATCCTCTGCAAGAGAAAACTCGCCATCCACCAATCCTATACGAACCTGCTCTCGGAGACACCGCAGAGCAACGTCCTCAAACTGTGTCGACTTGATCCTCTCCACCAAGTCTGACTGAATTTGCATGCCCCACATCTGTATCTGCACTCCGGGCACGATCACCTCAATCCCCAAGCTCTCCAAATCAGCAAGCAAGTGACGGTCCATGGTCAAACACATGGATGTCGGATACCTACTCAAGGCATCGACAACCATGTTGGCCTTCCCTGGGTGATACTGAAGTGATATATCGAAGTCTTTCATCAACTCTAGCCATCTGAGCTGCCTCATGTTCAGCTCCTTCTGAGTGAACACATACTTTAAGCTCTTGTGATTCGTAAAAATCTTCACCCTCTCTCTATACAGATAGTGCTTCCATAACTTCAGAGCAAATATCACTGCTGCAAGCTCCTGGTCGTGGGTAGGGTAGTTCTTCTTATGGAGACGTAACTGCCTGGAAGCATAGGCAATCACCTTCCCGTACTGCTGCAATACACAACCCAACCCCTTCCCTGAAGCATCACAATAAATAGTGAATCCCCTGATCCTGAAGACAATGTCAGAATTGGAGCTGTCGTAAGCCGCTTCTTCAACTCATCAAAAGCTGTCTGACACTCTTCTGACCAAACGAACACAGCATCCTTCCGGGTCAACCGAGTCAACGGCTCTGCAACCCGGGAGAAATCCTGCACAAATCTCTAATAATATCCTGCCAGCCCAGGAAACTCCTGATCTCTACCACTGAAGTCGGTGCTGCCTATGCCTCAACTGCTACGATCTTCTTGGGGTCAACTGAGATCCCATCTCCAGTCACCACATGCCCCAAAAAGTCAACTCGGTCCAAGAAGAACTCACAATTGGAGAGCTTCCCATAAAGCTGCTCCTTCCTGAGAGTCTCCTTTTCTATCCTCAAATGCTCCTCGTGCTCCTCCTCAGTCTTGGAATATACCAAGATGTGGTTAATGAACACCACCACAAACTGATCCAGGTACTGGTGGAACAACTTGTTCATTAGGTTCATAAATACTGCTGGTGCATTGGTTAGCCCAAACGGCATAACCAAAAACTCAAACTGCCCGTACTGCGTCCTGAAAGCGGTCTTAGAAATATCCTTCCTATTCACCTTCGCCTGGTGATATCCTGACCCAGATCAATCTTGGAAAATACCCGAGCTCCGCTCAATTGGTCAAATAGATCGTCGATCCGCAGCAGTTGGTATTGTTCTTGATCGTGAGGTTGTTGAGTGCCCTGTAGTTAATACACATCCGTACTGACCCATCCTTTTTGGCAAAAACAATACTGGTATACCCCATGGCGACGAACTCAAACGGATGAAGCCCTTGTCCTGCAGCTCATCCACCTTCTTCTTCAGCTCCACCAACTCACTGTTGTTTACTCGATAGACGTGCTGAGAGATGGGTTCCGCTCCTGGAACCAAGTCTATCGAGAACTCAATGTCTCTGTCTGGTGGCAATCCAGGCAACACCTCTGGAAAAACATCCATATACTCTGCTATCAAGGGGTGTGGAATCGCCTGCTCCTCAACCGAGACTCTGCAGAAAACTCTGCTGCTCTGCTCCGCCTGACGTCTGGAGTACTCGAACTCTGGCTCCTCCGGCACTCTGAAGAGAACTCTACCCCCTCTGCAATCAATACTGGCATGGTGCCTGCTCAACCAATCTATACCGAGTACTATATCGTAGTTCGGCAATGGCATTACGAGCAGGCTCACCTCCAACTCACGGCCTCCCAAAACAACACTCCGACCCTTACAAATATCACTCATGAGGATAATACCACCCCGGTCGTGATCTTGTAAGTCCTAGGCAAGGATTCAGCTATGATACCGTGTCTAGTCGCAAATGATATTGATATAAAGCTATGTGAAGTACCGTAATCGAATACTGCAAAAGCTGGACTGGAGTCGAGAAGAACCGAACCTGCGATCAGCTCTCCTATGGCCTCCACATCCTCTGCTGCCATGGCAAATCCTCGTCCTTGCTGGCCTCCCTGGCCTGCTGCTAATGCTGAATAAATCTATGTTGCTGTGTCGGCAGGGCTGGTCCCCTCTGCTGGCATGCTGAAGCTCTGACTGCTCCCTAAGCTACTCGTCCCCCAGACCTAGCACAATCCCTCAGCTGGAGATCTACCGCTCCGCAAAGAAGGCACTTCCCGAGCCTCTTCTTGCACTCGTGCCATCCATGCCCGGGCTTCGTACAGAATGTGCAACTGACTGTCTGTTGCCTTGGTGCCTGATGATGAAACTGCTGCTGGTGAACTGGCCTCTGCTGGATCGGCTGCGGCTGGAACTGCCTCGATTGCTGGTGGTGGAAGTGAGGCCTCTTGGCCTGGCCTCCGATGCTGCTGCCTCCAACTGGGTCTCGCCCCCTCTTGAGCCTAAGCTCAAGATCATCCTCAGCCAATAAGGCTCCCTTCAAAATCTCCTCAAAAGTGGCATCCATGTTTCCCTTGGTCAAGGACTTAACTTCCTGACCAGACCCTTCCGAACCTCTGGGCCTTTACCGTCTCGCTCAAGCCCTCTAAGAATCTGCCGAGGCGGTCGAACTCCCCAGCGTACTCCTCCACTGACAGGCTCCCCTGAACTAAGCTCTCGAACTGCGACTCCAAGCCTCGGAGCACTGAATCTGGAAAGAACTTCTTCTCGAAGAAGCCCTTGAACTCCTCCCAGGTCTGTCCAGCTACCCCTACCCTGGGGTCTGACTGATACCAGGTGCCTCGTATCCGGCTAGGTTGCTCTATCCGGATATGTCGGTATCCGGGCCAGGCGGAGGAAGATCTCTCTATATGTTCGATCCACTCATCAGCATATAGAATCCCCTCTATCCCAGGAAGTCTCTGGGGCTCATCTTCTGGAACTGCTCTATCTCCGGTGTCCTCGGCTGCTGAACCACTGGTCGAGCTACGACTGTCGTAAGGGCCAACTCTATGTCCATGTCCTGTCGGGCTTGCTGCCGGTCCATAAACTGTTGGAAATAGGAGAACATCTGTGCCGCATCGACGTATTATGTAGGCGGCAGCTGCTGGAAAGGCATCTCTGTGATAACTGGGTCCTGCCTCCGAGACGGTGGAGGCATACCCCCTGCTGCTGCTGCTGGAGCCTCAATACGAACAGAGGTGGCAGGAGCCGTAGTCTCATGTCTCTGCTGAACTGGCTGAGAGGTAGCAGTCCCCTCTACAGCATCCCCATGAATGGTACGCTGCGACCGCGTCTCCACCATCCTGATGACAGACCAACAAGAGTATCAATTTCTGAGAAAGAAACGATATAACAAAGACGAACAGTTAAAATTCAAAAGAATCAGTTGACAATAAGGATTTAGATGGCAATAAAAGAGTTTTTCCTAATGTGATTGTGTACCTTGAAAACTAATGTCCTATATCCTACTGCAGGCTGTAGTGATACTCTGGTTCGAATACAACTACAATTCTAGTCTAGACCTGCATGGGCCATCACTAAAAATGTGTCACGACCCGCACCCTAGAGTAAGGACACGAGACGTGGGTACGTCCAGACTACGCCGCAGTATCGAAGGTAGAACACTGTCCTAGGTCACAACATCTAACAATATAATTCTAAGCAGTTTATACTCCCCGAATGGGGATGACATAGCAGAATGTAAACTCAATCACAACTAAGGAAAAAGAAGCACGATATGATATAGAACTCAAAGAAAATACTGATGATCAGAAGAGTCTAAGATAACATCTCAGCAAATATCCTGAATACAAGTCTCAGCTACTGAATATGAAAGAATATACAACCCAGATCTCAAGACAGAAATAAAGTCTAACTAAAACTATTCTCAAGACAACATAAGTAAGATAAGCCTAACTAAGCTAGTCTAGGCAGTAGGGGTAAAGTTATCAGCTAGGGGTGGGTCCTCCTGAGAGTCCAGCTCACAAGTGTCGTCTAGGGCTGCCCCGTAGAAGGTATCTACACAGGCCTCCTGCTCGTCCTCTGTAATATTTTCAACAGGTCCAGTCAGGACGGAGGAGCGAGCACAATACATCTCAACAGATCATAGCAGATTAGAAAATATAAACATGCAGTAGAGTAAGATACATGAAACTGAAAGGAAGTACATGATGTAAAAGAAGAGAACTGTATGTAAATAGCTACTGTATATAGAGAACTAATAGTGGCTAGTGATGTAGAGTACATGACAGCACATGTGAACAGGACAGATTAGTACATGATCTACACTAAAAAGTTTCACATGATCTACACTACTATAGGATTGTTCACATGACTATTAGCACTCCCCCGTTTTCCCCAATCAATACACAAGGATCTAAGCAGGTTATGTTATTGTACATGACATCACATGAAGGCCCATGAAAGGGTGCACATGATAGTATACATGAGGGCTTCGTGAACATGAGAGTACATGATTCACAAGAGTATACATGTATGGTGAAAGCACAGGAGTACATGATGAAAGTGAAACGCACATGACACAATGTACCCGATGTTTCCGAGGGGGATAACATCGCATGAAGAGATCTATATAGTACTAATCCGTGATAATGTCGTGACAGCATCAAGTAAGTAATCTAATGCAGGAATATAATTCTAACAAGTTATAAAATGATCAGAGAATGTACTTGCCTGCTATCTGAGTGTCCGAATGAAATGTACTGTCCGAGGAGAGGTGTCTGGCTCCTAATCAGAACAGCACAAGTCACAACAAGTCTAGAATGATAACAAGATACAATTTAATGCATTCTAAATGAATCTAGGTCAATCTAGGCCAAAGTCAAATCTTGGTTAACTCTGGTCAACCCTAGAAGTCAATTTAGGTCAACTATGGCCAAACTAGGTCAAACAAGTCATTCTAGGTCTAACTAGTCCACATTAGTCTATATTAGATCGAAACAAGCCTATACTAGCTACTACACACAACTACAAGGCTATGCAAGCCTGAACCAAGCCTATCCCAACTATATCACAATATCACAATATAGCTATATGCTATATAACTAGCATACATCCATTCATGTCTAACTTATTTATCACTATACATATATATATATATATATATATAGATACATACACATCACATAGATATATACATACATATTTTATATACATTACATTAGGTTATAGTACATATTCATTAGGAACCATCATATATATATATATATATATATATATATATATATATATATAGATATATATATATAATATATATATATATATATATATAGATATATATATATATATATATATATGTATATATAGGCTAAAAAAAAATATAGGCTACTTACATAATATATACATTAACTATATATATATACATTACATATATATAAAATATATATATATATATATATATATATATATATATATATATATATATATATATATATATATATACATTACATATATATATATATATACATTACATATATAGATAAACACATATTATATATATACATACATGTAGAAGCATGGAAAATATTAAAGAAAGATCCATGCGGCCAGGAAACTCCATGCGGCTCAGGAAGCCCGTGCGGCTCACAGATTCATGCGGCACGAGGGGCTATACTGCTCAAGACGTCCTATGCGGCTCAGAACAGGAGACACGTGGCTTGTAAAACAGTTCTCACCTACTGCATTAATTACTTTGACGGCTGACAACTCTGAAAAAGTGGCAGCCCTGACACAAAAGAGGTAATTATGACTCTGTCATAATGACAGACCCCTAGGGAAGTGAAGGAGATTTCTGACACAATCTCCCAAGATCCAGAAAATGCCACGTGGCCCTGACACGTGGACGATCATATGCGGCTCGAGCGAAGACTCTCCATGCGGTTCAGGATGAAGCTGCCTTATGCGGCTCGGGTAGAAACAGTCTCATGCGACTCAAGCAGAGGCCCCCCATGTGGCTCGCAAGGATCATTTTTATGCGGCTCATTATCCATTGTACGGCATAACATAGTTCGAAGGTTCGGGGGGGCCACTCCCCAAGCAGATCCAACACGTGGCCAGTCTTATGCGGCTCCATCCTTATGCGGCTCAACCCTTATGCGGCTCAATCCTCCTCAGCGGTTTTCAGGACACATGTCATAAAGCCAATCAATTTTCCAAATTTACTGCAATCAAAGATTGGGTCAAATCCCAATAATCTGGGACACGTGGCAGGAGAATGAATTAAATTTATTCATTCAGATTCGCAGACATCATCAAATCATCACCACGGAGATTTATTCCAATCAGCAGTAATTACTGATAAGATTTGGTGCAATCTACACTAAATGGCCCAGATTTATCACGCCCAAGATTAATGGCCCAGATTGATCGATCGACAGGCCGCCGCCACTTTGAAAGGTAATTATTGTGAACCCTAATGAGGTCCCTCCATTCCTATAAATAGAAGGGTGCCATTCCCTTGCAAGAGAGATACGCACACACAGAGAGAGGCGCATACACATACAGAAAGGAGCACTTTTTGATATCAGAGAGAGAGAGAGCACCAGAGTACTTGGAGAGAAGAGCAGAGAGAGAGAAAAGAGAGCATTTCCTCAATGCTGAGCAATCTTTTGGAGCCAAGGCTGTATACCGATCGTCCAAGGAGTAAGGCAGAGCTGTCGTCGCTTTCTCGAGCCTCTACCGTCACCTCCAGGATCTAAAATAAACAATTGTACTTAGATTATTGTACCTAGGCTTTCGTCCCTAGGCTTTCTTTGTACAAGCGAGTTTATAACGTGAAGTAAAAGTCCAGTCCTCCGATAATTGTTCTGCTCTTTTATATTTCATGGCAAACAATACATGTTTATATAGAGAGAGGGAAGGCAAAGTGTGTGTGTTTCCTGTTAGTGTAGTGTTCCAAGAATAGGGTGTGTGAGTGTAGGTAGGATGTGTGTGTGTCTAATAGGTGTAGACATGTGTGTTTGCGTGTTACCAGAAAATAGAGTGTGTGAGTGACTGTTTAGAAACTTGGAATTCAAATGTGTTTGGATGCTTGTGTGTGAGAGTGTTCAGTCCAGTTTCTGGACAGAGGAAGAGGTTAATCAGTCACAAGAAGGGAAAGAAAGCCAATACATATATTTACAACACATTTCAATTTTTAGTTCAAACTTCAAAACTAGATTTCAAGATCAATACACAACCAAATCAACCCAAAATCGAACCATAGCTAGATTATAAGTAGGAGTACTATATTAGGATATAAAACCAATCATTAACATCAGTTAAACAGGTTAATATAACTGTCAAAATTTGATTTTGAAAACTGGAAATACAGGAAATGTTTATGGTATCAGGTTTTAGAGGAAAATACAAAAATGTAAATCAAAACCTGTTAATCATGCTAAACATTGGTTGGTAATTATCATATAGGGTGTGCACGTGTCATTTAGTGTCAAAATGTAACACCACAACATGACACGACGTGTCCAACACGAATAAAACCAATTCAGAACACTGGACACTGCACAGCAGTGCACTGTCTCGTGCACAATTGCACGCGTGTCGTGCACTCGACACAGACCAAACCAAGATACGTGTTCACAAACCTAGGTTCGCCACACATAGGGCTACCTACGTGTCACCCTTATTTGGGTCGACGTGTCTCCGTGTCGTGTCAATTAGAGCGTATCAAAGCTCGAATAATCGACTGATTTAGTCAGTACAAACCCAGTGCGGGCTGGAGAATGTGTTCGACTCGACACGAGAGCATCTCCAACTTGGAGGACCTCGTGTCAGTCATTTCCCCTTGGCCCATGCCAAGTGGCATGACCTGAGTCGCCGTGTCCAGTGAAGAATCCACCTCGAGAGGCAGGATAGTGTTCACAGCTGAAACACGCATGTTCGTGTCCAGATCTCGACACGACACGACACGAAATTAAACTCAGTCCACTGGAAATCATCAACCCATACCTAGATCTAAATTCCAATTCAAACGCTTTTCAAAAATCAAACCGAAATGCCCATTGGGGCATTTCGACAAACACCTAAGCCTACAGTCGGATACGTGTCCGATACGGACACGAAATGGGTCCACCCTGACACGAAACCAATTTATATGGCTAGGGGACACCTAAGGCTAGGTCTTCATACAAAGAAATCTAGAATTTAATGGAGTTTAGGGTGATTTACCTAGTGGTAAAATCCTCAAGAAAAAGCCTCCTTCTAGATCCTCCTCCTTATTAGCAAACTTTTCCAAATTGATCCCAAGCTGGAATAATTCTCCATGAACAGCAAGAATACTAAAATTAGGATCTAATGCAATTTGTTTGGATTAAAAAGAAATTAAAATAGATTTTCTAGGAATTTATAAAGATGGGATTTACCTCTTTTTCCAATGTGAACTTTTCTAAAGAGGCTTAACCTAATGGAGGAGAGTATTTATAGGGGGAAAACCAATGTTGGGTGGCTGGCCACACTAGGTTAGGGTTAGGGTTAGCTAATGGGTTGGGCTTGGGCCTCTATGGGCTTAATCATTAATCATGACTTGTGAAGTCATAAGCCATGGTTTCTAATCTCTATTCCACCTCTCACACTTGATTCTAAATAACTTAAATTAGTTAAACTTAAGTTAGACTATGACCCTATCATGCTAAACAAGTCACCATAGCTAAGTTTAGGTTCTAGGCTAGTCTACCAAAGTCAATGCTAGTCAAAGTAAACCTAGCAACCATCATTCAAATAATTCCAAAATAAATCCTAAAAAATTCACATAAATTCAAATAAATTATAATAAATTCAAATAACCTTAAAATGACAAAAATACCCTCAAACTAGAAATGTGGTAGTGACACTTCTGTCGTCGCTATTCGAAGTATATGACGTATTTCACGTATCTTAGTTGCGTCGGTATGTTCTGGATTCGAGCCATATCCTAGATTATTCCAAGCTGTTCGTTGGTACCGACCTATCGTATGAGGAGAGGTCCGTATCCATTTTTGACCAGAGGGAGAAGATTCACAAGAACCGGACTATCCGATTAGTTCGTGTTTCTTGGGATCATCACTCAACGGAAGAGTCGACTTGGGAGCGCGAGGATGATATCCGAGCTCGTTACCCTTATCTGTTTGACTCGTGAGGTATACTTATTCGTATATCTATGTTCTACCTTTTGAGTGTGATTGTAGGAATACATGAAGTTATTGTTTTTATATGTTTAAATTGCTTTTATATTTCTCGTACATTACTCTAGTTGGATTTCATGCTTTATGAGTTTCCTATCTTGATCCTGATAGCATGTTTTCTTGGATTTCTCGCTTGCTTTTGATAACCTTTAGAAAATTCTGAGGACGGAATTTTTTGAGGGGTGAGTTGTGAGACTCGTCTCACAGTATCCGTATTTATATATGGATACGTATTTTATATTATATTTTGTACTTTCATGGTTTTCGGAACACTTTAAACTTTTTTCAACTTATAGATTTTCTCCTTGACCATCATACCGCCAGTATACCGGTGTATACCGACGGCATACCGTCCGGACAGATATTCCATATTTTAGATATTTTTATTTCAGATATTTTTATGAATAGTATTTCGATATTATCGTGAATAGTGCTGATGCACCCTTTTACCCAATGGATATTTGGTTTTGTTTTAATGGCCATGATTGACTTAGATTTTGACATGGATCACCATCCAATGGTGAAAGTTAATTCCCCCTTCTATATATACCCTTTCACTTTCTCTCTCCTCTCTCTTTTCATTCTTTCACTCTCTCTTCTTTTCTTCTTCTCTTCTCTCCCTTTGGAGCTTGCAAGAGCTTGGCCTTGATGTAGAAGCATAGAAAATATGGGGTTCATGCGGGTTCAAAATTTGTCACATAAGTACTTTGGGCCAAACTGGACCGCATAAAGGAGAGCCGTATGACAGATTCAATACCCTATGTGGCCCGTCGACAACCAGACTGATTCGAGCCGCAGAAGAAAGATATACGGCCAAGTTGATCAGTTCGTCTGATAAAGTTGACAAATTCTGTCAAAACTGACAAAAATGACAGCTTGACACTCTGACAAAAAAGATAAGACGTGAGACGTGAGCAGACAAAATGTCATGTCACCAAAGACAGGATTCATGCGCTTTCATGCAGCCAGAAGAAGTGTTACCCAAGATACAAGAACCTTATGCAGCCTAAACATATGCGGCTCCAAGGTCTCCGAACTTCATACGGCCAAGGATGATTGTAACCCAAGCCACATGAGCTTTATGCGGCCCAAAATACAGAATCTATGCGGCTTAAAAAGTCCTTAAGCTATATGTGGACTAAGAAAGATTACGACTTAAGCCGCATGAGTCTCATGCGGCCCAACGTGGTCGAAAACTGACAGACTCATGCGGCTCAAAATGATTCCTATCATGCGATAGGACACGTGGAAGGCTGACCAAGTCTCAACCACCCAGATTTGCTGCAACAAAATCCCAACAAATCGACAGCAGGCGGCCAAAGAGCGGGTCTTCACGTGCTGATTAGCCACGTGGCCACATGCTATCTATGCGGATCAAAATACATACCACTATAAATAGCAGGGTACCACACCGCTGCAAAAGGCTGGAAACCTTCAAAAGGTAATTTCTTCAAGAGCTAAGACTGCGTCGGATAGTCCAAGGACTAAGGCAGAGTTGATACATTTTTCCGAGCCTCCACCGTCACCCCCAGAATCAAAAACTAAACAATTGTACTTAGATTGTTTCCTAGGATTTCTTTTTAGGCTCTTCTTTGTACAAGCGAGTTTGCAATCAATTTCAGTATTTCTGTAATACCTATCTTTGATATTTAATTAAAAACACGATGGTGACTCTGCTGGGGACATCCTTCTCCTCTGATGAGAAGCTGGTGACACAATCTGACGCGTCCAAGCTCGACTCTACGTAGCAAATGCTTGTGGTTCGTTTTGACCAACAAGCCTTCGAAGAAATGCTATCTGAAGGGAGCGCCAGCCAGTCACAGAAGCGAGCCAACCCAAAAAGAACTTGCAGGACGTCGACACACAAAACTGTTACCCCCGACCAAGTTTTCGAAGAAGCTCCTTTTGTAGCCTAAGACGGTGACCAAAGCTCTCTTGCGGCTTTGCTTCCGAGTGCAGAGGACCCCATCGTCCCCAAATCCTGCAGAGAAAAATACGACGATGCTGAGTTTTTGGGGGCTCAAGGAAAATCCATATGGATAAAGAAAAAGCCGCATAAGAGAGATGGGCAGTCTGTCCATGCGGCAGCCAACTCTGGCCACAGGCAGATAAATTATGATGCAGCCAACTCTGGCCGCAGGAGGACGGCCCATGCGGCAGCCAACTCTGGCCGCAGGAAGATGGCCTATGCGGCAGCCAGCTCTGGCCGCAGGAAGATAGCCCATGCGACAGTCAATCCTGGCCTCAGACAGGATGTCTCATGCGGTCATGTCAGAAGCTCTGCATTCGATCGTCTCTTATGCGGGTCCGACTCTATGCAGCCCATTGAGGATGTAGAATATTCCAATCAGGACTCTTCTTACTATGTTCCTTCAGGTGCTAAGTTGAAGAAGTCCAAGACAGTACGGGCCCAACAAGCCCAGTCAACTGTCCAAGCTACAGATCGTCAGCGGGCACCATTAACTGTTTTATGGGCTCCTGATGTAAAGTTGTACAGAACAACCCGTATCCAGTCCCCCAGGGCTAACGGACAGGGTGGGTCTTTAAAGCATCCTCTAACGATCGAGAGCAAGTGCTTTTACTAGCCTCAGATCTGGGAGCAAACATGATACCTACGCATTTGTGTGCTCGGGATACCCGAGTCCACAAGTTTGATGCAAAGGTAGATCAGCCTGTTGTCAACTTGCATGAGATGGTTACTCACAAATGCAAGGAGGCAACCTTGGCATGCGATGAGTCCCTCTCGGGACGTCGTTGAATCCAAATCATCATCCAATGCTGCTGCAACGAGTCGGCAGCACCTGAAGATTGGTAGTCAGTTTTCCAACGACTGTAGCAGCCAGCACCTGTCCGACAACAACTCAAAAAATAGGTACAAATTGTAGAAGACGAGGAGTTACCTTTCGCCTCCTGTAATTTAACTCAGAAGGTTCCTCCAGGCAAAGGAGGAAAGAAGACTAGCTCTTCCAGCCCGACAGTCTCGGCAAGTATTGTAAGGTAACTCTCATCTGGAGGGTTATCGTCGACAACAACAGGGGGTGTCTATTTAGGCACTCGATCCAAAAAGAAACTTCCAGCACCTTGGGGTGCACGTTCGGCCTCCTTGGGAGTAGATGAAGCTGGGGGTAGCAGTTCCCTCAATATATACGATAACCCGGTGTACCAAGAGCACACACAGGGGGTAGAGATCCCCCAGAACCGTATAACAGACTTGGACTTCCCTGAGGGCCACCACCCTCGCCAAGACGATACGACTTCCTGTGCAGGGGGTAGAACCCCTTCCGAGTCCGAGGAAGATGACATTCTGATATTCCCTGATGATTTCTCTTTACAAGGGTACGACACAAAGAGCACCTCTGCAACGACTCCTTCCACCTCTACCCACGTGAGGATAGTCTTTATGGCTGACGATGATCATGAAGCGCCTACTAACCGACAACGTCTAAAAGTACATGAGGCCGTGCTCCTGTCCTTGGTCAAGTCTGTAGATGAAATCAAATTCGTCTTGCCAACTCAACCAGCAAGGACGTCCGAACAAACAAGCTTGGGACCCACAGTCAATGCAGACTCCAAGACAACCGTCCCTCCTTTGGGTGATGATCCTTTAGGAGCATCCGTTCCTTCAGCTGCAGACGAAGCCAAGGAGGCGAGAAGGAAAGTCCAGGAGCTTCGAGCAATATTCAATGCCCGAGACTCCTCTCGGGACATCAGAATACGGCAGCCGTATCCCGTTGCATAGAGAGATGTGCCTTTTCCATCACAGTACAAGCTATTTCATATCGATTTATATGATGGAAAGACCTCTGCTAGTCAGTACATGACTTACTTTGAGGTTACAACCGACCACTTGCCGCATAGTGACGCCATCCTCACTCGATTATTCATCGGAGCATTGAAGGGGATCGCGTTCAACTGGTACCGCAACCTTCCCGATAACTGCATCCATTCTTTTGACGGCTTCAAGCACATGTTTCCGGAGAGATTCTATGAAGTGCGGCTTGATGGAACGATGTTATCTCTCATGGACGTGGTTCAGGGAGAGAAGGAGCTAACAAGGAACTATATCGAGCGGTTCTGCCAAACCGCAATGAGATTGCCCCAAGGCAATCCCGAGAGCACCTTGATTGAAATCTGCCAGAAGAAGTTGCTCCCCGCAATTAGCCTCTGGATAGGTGACGATCAATTCAGGGATTGGACGACCTTCATCAGAAGTGCTACCAATACAGAGACAAAGTTGAAGAAGGCTCGCCAGCTGGGATTACACATCCCAGATGGAGAAGATAAGGGAAAATGTCCTGATTCCACCTCCAACAACAACAACAGTGGCGGCACCTCCAACCGGGACAATAAAGGTAAACAGGCCATGGTCGCTGATGCGACCCAGAAGCCCGAACAAAAATAGGCGGAAGGTCAGTAGCCAATGGTGAATTACTCATTTGAAGATAGTCCTGTCAAACCTATCTTCCATATGCTCTTGCAAGGGGGTTGGATCCAGCTCCCTCCACCAAGGCGCGAGCCTCGAGCGGCAGAAATAGAGGACCCAAAATATTGTCACTTCCACCGCTATGTCCATCATTCCACTCATGACTGCTTCCAATAAAGCAGTACATCCAGAGTCTTATCGACTACAAAGCTCTGTCGATAGATTTCGAAGAGGTTACTGTAGAGGCGAACATGGTGTCAATTCAGTTCGACGACTTCCCTCCAACAAGCACTCCAAACGAGGTAATACATGTCCCTCGGGCAATGATTGAGGTTACTAATCTTCTACCATTCGGATCCAGACATCTGGATTGGTAACTCTCACCACATCGCGTGGAGAGATCATGTGGGTGCATCCGGACTTAGTGCCCGAAGTTACCCAGGCGGTGTCATCTCCTACCAACAAGAAGAAGGGTAGGATGTCTAGATCCTGTCACACAATTTTAGCCGAAGCTGGAGAAGCGGCAGCCGTTGTTACCCAGTTTGAGGCACAAGTCCAGCCCACACTGGACAGCTCAGTCGAAGATCCTCAGCCGGCAACGTTGTCTCCCTTTGATGTTCCAATGCCATCTCAGCCTCCACTGGCAGATAAGTCTAAGCCAAAGAAAACCCGCTTCGAGAGGCCACTCCGTAGCGACGCACCTCAGGGGCTGGAGAAACTATACAACTTTGACATATTATGACAACTGGCTAATACGCCGACAAAGTTGTCGTTATACGAGCTCCTAAGGCTCTCCAAGGATCTTCGTGTCGCATTGAGCGAAGCACTCCAAAATGTTGACGCCTACTTAGCCCAGGTCAAGCCTCCAGGGAAAGACTTGTCATCAGATCTACAGGGCAGTGATCGTACAGATGCAGTGCCCAATATCATATTTACTCCACATGACATGTTGATCAAGACCAACATGCATGATTGTCCCTTGTACTTCACTTGATACATAGGCGACATCAAGGTGGATCGGATGCATATAGATCCTGGCTTGTCGATAAGCATCATCCTGAAAATCTTGCTCCAACTTCTGGGCATCCCTATGCACCGACTAGTGGCGACCAATACTACCATTAGCAGTTTCAACTCGGGAAGGAGCTATCCACTAGGAAAGATCCGCCTGAAATGTCAGATTGGCGACATAAAAATAAAGGTTACCTGCTATGTCATAGATGCAGACACGTCCTTCAACATCCTCCTAGGGCATCCATGGATACATGACTACATGATCGTGCCATCCATACTTCACTAGTGCTTCAAGTATGTTAGTAAACACAGCTTCATGAAGACTAATTCGCCGACATTGATCCCTTCAAAGGGGTTGAATCTTACTAATCTTTGGAGGCTTGTCTATATGACGAATCCAAGAAACACATAACTGACAAAATGGAGGCCATCATAGCGCCAGAAGAACCCTTAGGAATTCATCTCCAGGCCCGTAAACCAGGCAAAGCCGCAACCCTTGTCACAGTTGTCTACAAAGAGGTGCCCGGTTCTCCTGCTTCACCTCCACGGTTGGAACCAATGGTCATCCGGCTCCCGAGATCCAACCAGGAGCCAAAACCTGTCGTAGGGTCGATGGTAATACGATTGCCAAAATCCAATCAAAGGCAACAGAAAGATGCGAGGCCCTCTATGACACCGATGGTGATCCGATTGCCAAAATTCACTCAAAGGTAACTGGTAGACACAAAGTCCCTTGCCGAGCCAATTGACGAGCCGCCAACCGAGTGCTGATTCGACATCATCAGGCAAGCCGATACCATAAGCTGAACCCTTGGCGATGAAGTTGTCCAGAATAACATCCCGACTTCCAATTATGCAGGGGGTAGCCGAAGAGGATGTAGAACTCGCCAAGTACCTGGTGGCACAGACGGATAGTCCCTCTCCTGATGATGTAATCTATGTTGACAAAATACCTTATTTCATCAATAAGAGGCTGCCATTGAACTATCTTGAGTGTAATATACTCAATCTGATATATATTGTGGGACTCGGTTGGAATATTAACCTGCACACACAGGTGACAACCGTCCATTCCCCGAACTGACTTGCTCACATTAAAGATGCCTACTTCCTAGTCCCATGCAGAAGAGAATGGGATCACACGAGCATCTTTGGCCGAAATGAAGGTCCTCAACCCTTTATGCCTCGAGAGTTTGATCTCGAACCCGATACTGCATGGCTACCGCTCTACCTGTATAGTCCTCAGGCCAAGTACTTCATGCAAAAGCAGGGGTATAATATGGAGGCTACCCCAGGTCTGAATTACGGAAGGGGTCGGCGATCACCTCTGCAGCTCTCAACTCCGTCCGAGAAACCTCGAGATTATTACGGCAAATCCAGACACGGCCTCGAGTATGTTACACCCGCAACAACGCCCGAGAGTTCTGATGAAGAATGCGAGTGGCACCCTCATTCGTCCGAGTCACCCACTTACGACTCCGATGGCAGCATTGGAGATATATTCAGACAGACATGATCTGTCAACATGATATCCACTGGTATCGAAAAGGAAGACGAAGATCTACTCGAACCACTTGAGTTGGAGCCGTGGGTCCAGCAACTAGATGCACAATGGAAAAAATGCTTTGAACTTTATGATCCTCCTACTGAAGACGAGGTCATGCAAGTTAACCTCAGTGATGAATCCTTTCCAAAGCAAATCTTCGTTAGTAAAAGCCTTACAGACGGCGAGCGGGAGTCATTGTTATAACTCATCAGAGAATACATTAACATCTTTGCCTCGTACTTCATAAGCTCAATATTTACCCAGATGCAAAACCAGTTAAACAATAGCAGCGGCGGTTTCGTCTAGACATAATAAACTTCATTGAAGCAGATGTGAACAAGCTTATAGCTAGAAATTTCATCCGTAAAGAGCAGCACCCAGACTGGGTAGCCAATATAGTACCAGTCATCAAGAAGAACGGAATGATCCGGATTTGCATCGATTTTTGCAATCTGAATGCGGCATGCCCTAAAGATGAATTCCCTATTCCGATCATCGACATAATGATCGATAATACGTGTGGCTTCGAGTGCATGTCTTTTATGGATGGCTTTTTAGGATACAATCAAATCAAAATGTCTCCTGATGATGAGAAGCATACGTCATTCTGAACATCGATCGGCGTGTATTATTATACGGTCATGCCCTTCGGCCTGAAGAACGCCGGTGCTACATATCAACATGCTATGAGCGTCATCTTTAGACATCATTTGTGCAAGACGGTGGAGTGTTACGTTGATGACATCGCCATCAAAAGCCGCTCCAAAAATGATCACTTACAGGATTTGAGAACAGTGTTCTACCTCATGAGAGCGCACAACCTGAAGATGAATCCCAATAAGTCTTTCCTGGGCGTGTCCAGTGGGAAGTTCTTGGGCTTTGTTATTACTTCCCAAGGCATTCACATAGATCCCGATAAAATAAGAACAATCCTGGAGATGAGTCCACGGAGGAACCTCCGTGAATCCGCGGCCTTTAGGGAAGACTAGCCTATATCAAGAGGTTTATATCTAACTTCTCAGGGCGATGTCAACCCTTCACTCAACTCATGAGGAAAGGTATCTCTTTCGTATGGAACGAGGAATGTCAGCGTGCCTTTGATGACATTAAGGAGTACCTAACAAATTCGCCAGTTCTGGTAGCCCCGGTCGCCGGAAAGCCCTTCCTGCTCTATGTATGGGCGATGGAACACTCCTTCGGTGCTTTGATAGCACAGAATAATGATGCGAGACATGAACAAGCTATCTACTATCTCAAATGGATGATGGTAGGACCAAAACATAGGAACACCGTCGTAGAGAAGGAGTGCCTTAACCTAGTGTTCGCCATTCAAAAAATACGACACTATGTGACCGGGCAGACCATCCATGTTATTTCACGGGTTAATCTTCTCAGGGTTCTCATGACCAAGCTAGGCGCACTCAGTTCTCGTTTGGCCACCTGGGCGATACTATTATCCCCATACAACATGGTTTTTGTTCGGCAGAAGGCTGTCAAAGGTCAAGCCCTGGCCGACTTCTTAGCAGCCCTCCAGGCACAGAATCAGCCAGAATTTATGAAAAAATCCCCGACTAAGTCGCCGCCTTAAACATGACTTCACATGACGCCATTTGTCGAATGTTCTTTGACGGTGCTTCAAAAGCGAGGCCACAAGGTGATATCGTCGCTGGGTTCGGGGTAGTATTAATTTCTCTCTGGGTTGGTGGTCAATCGGGTATATTCTCTTACAGAGCCCTGTTCAAATAATGTAACCGAATATAACGTTGTAGTCATCGGACTCCAACTAGCAAAAAAATGGGGATCAAGTACCTGGAAGCATATGGTGACTCACAGTTGGTTGTTAACCAGATCCGAGGTTCATATGAGGTTCGCAATGAGGGTCTGATTCCCTACTATCAGACAGCAATTGCCATCATTGCAACCTTAGATGGGTTCTTTATAGAGCATGTTCCTAGGCTCCAAAATATCGAAGCCGATGCCCTAGCTGGCCTCTCCGCTTCCTTGGCACTTCCAAATGATACTCATTATCTAGTCAACGTGATAGGCCATGTGCTGGTCTGTCCCAAGAATAATGTTCAACTGGGTACAAGTTACTCTGTCCAGATAACCGATGATAAACAAGACTAGAGATGCCCGTTCGTCGACTTTACATTCTACGGAATTATGCCAGATAATATGAAGGAAGTAACTTCAATCAGAAGACGGTCTCTCAGATTCTTCTATGATACGGAGACAAAAATGTTATATCGATGATCCCAAGATGGGCTACTATTAAGATGTCTGTCAAATGCAGAAGCTAAAGAATCCTTACGCGAGACTCACGACAGCGCTTGCGGGGTTCACCAACCTGGCCCAAAATTATAAGATCGTCTCCGCCAGATGGGTTATTACTAGCCCACAATGGTAGCAGATGTAGTAGATTATGCAAAAAATATAAGTCTTGCCTGATCCATGCAGATTTCATATATCTGTCATCCGAATTCGTACACCCGACAGTAGCCTCTTGGCCATTTGAAGCATAGAAAATGGACATCATTGGGCCAATCACCCTACCGTCGTCTAGGGGCATCGGTTCATACTTGCAATCACCGATTACTTTTTTAAATGGGCGGGAGCTGTTCTGCTTACAGAGGTGAAGACATTGAACATGATTAGATTCATAAAACATCACGTCGTCTACCAGTTTGGACTACCCCGGAGGATTATTCACGATAATGGTCCGTAGTTTGCAAGCCACGCTTTCTATCGATTTTGTGACAAGAATCAAATTCAGAACATGGCCTCGACGGCATATAACCCATCGGCTAATGGTCTGGCTGAAGCTTTCAACAAAACCATAATCAAACTCCTCAAGAAGTTTGTTTCTTCAAACAAACGCGACTGGGATGAAAAGCTTGGCGAGTGTTTATGGGCGTATTGTACCACGATTCGGACGGCTACAGGAAATACACCATTCTTCTTGGTTTATGGGAGCAAAAAGCGAGACAGTCCTTCTATTGGAGACTCAGATCCCCTTACTTCGAGTGGCCCTTACTTACCGGTTAACGTCGGACGATAATTATCGTCGACGGCTACAAGAGTTAAAAGCGTTAGAAATACCTCATACTTGGCTCACTTCGAGTGTCCCTTACTAAACTTGATGATATAGGCCCTCACCCCTATTATGTAGGCCCCACCTCTTGGCTCACTAATTCTCCTTCCATAGATTTCGTAACTGCATCTCTTCGTAGCCTATGTTATGCATCTTTCGATACCAACTTTCTTCTGGATATACTTGACCAAGACCTCTCATACTGTCTTGACCAAACATAGTTAATATATGGGCCATATTAAATAGATAATACCTGAACTTCCTATAGAGTCCATGACTATGATTGGAAATACCTCATACTTCCATATACCTCCTTGAAATTTGACCTTCTTAGAAGCCCTATTACTGTGCTTTCCCCGATTAACCAACTTTTATAAGTTGGGTAAAACATTGAACTTATTATACTCTACCTCTTAAAATGGAATTATAATCATGATCGTTCTTTCGTCTGTTTGGAATTTATGAAACGATCTTTTATTTTGCATTTTATATCCCTTTGCTCCTACGTTTAGATAACTAGGGTACCAGATTGCAACCTAAATTCTTCAAGTGAATCATAGAATCATTTTTGTTTAAATCAAGAGCAAAATTTTTGAGGCAAATAGATCGCAAGCCTCTCTAAGAAACATATGATTTTGGAATTAGCAAGTGAATGGAAATAAATGGTTCCAATTAGACTAATAATTCAATGGTTCATAACGTCGACCCATATTCATATCATTTGATACACTCGACAGTGATTTCGATAATTGAAGCACAACACTAGCCTTTTCCTTTCGACTAAGTTCACACTCACGAACTAGACTAGTCATGCTACTCACATGACATACATGTCCAACATAAATAAACTTTCCAGTGCTCCATTTAAATTACACCACGTGTATGATACATTATTTTTTCAAAACAAACCATAGAGACCCAAATTCGATCTATTCGATTTCACCCATGCAAATATGGACCCATTCCCTTAACTAATCTGAATACTCAAGATCTATGCAAGACGTAGCACACCTATGACGTATGCCTTCCAACAAGCAAGCGCATACCTCCAACACAACACCAAACATCAGCCCGCACATATTAGTCATTATGACTTAGTTTTCAAAACACTTGCCTAATCATATTCTATAGCCTGGGTTCTTTAATTATTATCGATTCTCATCACTTGGCCATAAATTCTTCTTTCCTAAGTTTTCAAGCCCACTTCTTAGTTTCCCATGTTAGACAAAGAACGAATCCTTCTGAACCAACACACCTTAGTATATTCAAATAAGAGGTCGCTACCAGCTTGTCAGAAGCATGACCCATAGAGTGACAATGTTCAATTGTAGTAACTTTCTTATAGTTGATATTGACCAAGAACATCATGGTGTTATCGAGGCTCACTTAGAATCCAAGAATGCGGTTAGAAGTGTCCATTATTCTCGTGTTCCGCCCTAAAAATTTCTCTCCTCAAAGTCTTGTAATGACGACGATCTTTACGGGTGGCCAACTTCTATAAGTTGGATAGAGTCTGGAAGGAAGCATACCCCTTCTTGTAGAATATGAGGTCAATTAGAATTCCTATGACAACAACCCCTCTATCCTTTAAAAAATTAAGCTACAATTTGACGTACCTACTCTCCCTCCATACAAAATCTCACATTCTTGATATTATGATTATTTTTAATTTCGAGGACGAAATTGTCATAAGTTGGATAGAATGTAAAACCCCTCAAAAATTTAAAAGAATATTTAAATTTAAATATTTTGGATTTTATTTTATTCTAATTTATTTTTATCTTATTTATATTACATAAAAGGACTATAGTCATAGTTGAGTTTGAATATGCAAGACGACTAGAAAGTATGGCATGCCTAGCGTAGTCGGGTGCTTTAACTAGCATGCTAGCCATGTTAGGAATGCCATTGTCATATTGTAGTCTCTTGCATGTTAACCATTCAAATTATTGCACAAGTTATATTTTTATTTAATTAATTAGTTAAGAAAGTATTTATGACTTTCTAGGAGACCCGGTTGCACCCAACCTTCCCAAACCTCTTCTAAGCCAAACCCAACCCTATGTAGGCATGTGGGGCATTAATAAATATTAATAATTATATATATCTATATTTAATTCAGATTTGGATTGAATTTCATAGATAGAATTAATTAGTTCTATATTATGAAAGACCTTTTTAAATCCTCAATCCAATCAATTAGCCAACTCACCAAACAATCAAACCACGCCATAGTGGACCCCTACCATAGATTTTGGCCAAGCAACCTCCCATGGCTGAACATCCCATATGAAAAGGATTCTCACTCCTTTTCATACATACAAAACAATAAAGCCCATATATATACATCAACTTAGCCCAAACCCTGACCCTAACTTATGTCTTCCTTCTTTCCATCTCCATAGCCGACCACCCCTCTCCCTCTCCATATTTTTGGCATCACTTCTCCCCCCATAGCCTGCATACATCATCTCCTCCATTACACATCTATCCATCCTTCACAAAACTCATCTCCTCCACCATACATCCACCCAACCCCTCAAAATAAACCCTAAAAACTTCATTTTCTCCATCCAACCATCTATAGCCATTTCCAACCCTTCCATACTAACCAAAAGAGGATTTGCAAGCATGGATAGCGAGAAAGGTTGGAGCGTTGGCGAGGAGAAGTTGTCACAACCCCTCTAGCAAGGACCTTTGGTAAGAAATCCTAATCTTTCCATCTCAAACCCTTACTAAAATTATGTAAAAATATGTTATTAAATCTGTAGAAATCATATTTTGATGGCTTTTTTTATGTATAATCATCCATAAAGGTCTCATGAAATATAGGCGTAATATTCATGTTTCGGTGGGATCAAAATTAACCCCATTGTGAAGGAACTATGAGTTATTGTTGCCTATTTTTGAAACTGAATTTTACGTGTTCATATACATAAATTAGGATTTTTAAGTATTTTTCCACGATTTGAGCAACTCAAATCTGGTCGGGAAAATTGTAGGTCAAAACTAGCTAATTTCGGGTAACCAGCTGACCTAGAATGCCCCAAACTTGTACTATAACTCAACCCTTGTACCTCTGATATTTTTCTATGAAATAAAGTATTTTATTTCTATTTAAAATATATTTTTGGATAGTTTAGCAATTTTGAGTCATTAACTATGTTCCGGACGAGTTTCGGGTAGACTAGCTTACTTAGTAATCAACCAGTCATAAATTTCTTTAGAAATATTAATTCTACAATTTTAGAGATAAATCTATAGAAGATTATTTTAAATATTATTTTTATGATTTTATTTGATTTTTAAGTATGTTATTGAAGTAGGAGCATAACCGACTAATTAAAAGTTAGAAACCCTAAAATTGTGTTTCGATGTCTCGTGGAACATGTGTGTGATTGTATGGATCTAAATGGTTCCATAAGAGATCAAATATAATTTTAACACAATACTTTGACTAATTAAGTCGTATCGTAAGTTTCGTAAGTAGTGACTTAATCTAGTTAATTAATTATCTAGGAGCGTCGGGTTCCGGAGGCGTGGACGCGGGAGTGGCGTTTCATATTCACAGCACAAAATCAGGCAAGATAACTTGCCACCTTACTCTGTGATTTATATATTCTTATTTTTAGTTGTTATTTTCAATATTTCTTATTTGTTGATATTATAAAACTGTGCGTCCAAGTCACACTTGGGTGCAAGCGACTTTGTCGGTCATTTTTCTCGCTTTTATTTATTTTTCTTGCATTGACTTAGTCTAGTGACCACCCCTTTGTTGATGAGGTATTGGTATATATCATGCGGTCTTGACACATAATTTATCAGGTGATGTGAGTCACATGTAGGACACGTACTCGCGTAGTCGGCCGGCCACCGATACGTATGAGGCGTGCGACGGTTAGAAAAAACTGTCAAAAGAATTGCATGCTAGTAGACTTGGCAGTTACTAGAGGTTTCTATGAGTCATGGATGTGACCCTACTAGGCATTGGGTGGGGAAAACTATTCCTTAACGTATGGGCCACGTATGCACTTTTCTATTATTGCCGGTTATCTCCACTGGAGATACGGTCCTGGATCCTGATACCTGATTTCCTGCTGGCCTCTGACATTCGAAGAATGTTATGCTTTGAGGTCTCTGGTATCCTGATGGGACCATACCTGAGTTCCTGCACCTGAGTCAGAGTGCCCATGCGTTGAAGGTTTGTTCTTAACTGCATTTTTACTGTAGAATTGGTAGGCACCCTATTGCATGCATCCCCTTTTACTCTCTATTACATATCACAGATTATATGGCATGTTCTTTATGTATCTTGTTACGTCTCTCTGAGGACCTGGTTACCTCTCCAGGTGTGTGCTTTGTGACTTTTCGCAAGTGATTTAGCCAAGGCCGTGATCTTCTCCATTTCTTTGAGGATGATTGCTCTTGGCTCATCTTGTCATTTTTCGATCATTTCCTTGTATATCTTCTATCATTTAAATTGGTTGGTAGTGGATTTGTCTCCGCCCAACTACATGTATAAATGATAAATTCTTGAGTTGATTATAATATTATTCTTTATTGTTGTGGATGAGATGTAGTTATCATGGTTTTATTGTATTTTATAGCTTATGTATACATACGGGGTTCCATACGTTGGAGTATCCTTCGTATGTATACAGCTGACATATTTACGTATTTAGTCCTAAGTATTTTGGGACTGGGGCGTTACATATTTTTGTGGTGGCCCATGCAGGTCGAGTTTGTCACTTCGGTTACGTTACTGTTCCGATGTGACCCTGCATATAGGATTAGGATATAGGAATCTCATCCACAAGCTTGACTTCCTTCCTTGATTCCAAATCTCGAAGTCTCGTCCGATTACCTTAACTTTCTTCTGCTTAATTCCTTTTACTGTAAATCTTATCTTCATTCATGCCAAATAGGGAGGTTAGGAGATAACTCATATGAGTATACGTGTTATATTCCTCAGTTACTCTATTAGTTGACTTTATAAGTTGAGTAGTATGACTACAACCTACCACCCTTATCCTTGTAACCTAGTATTAAAGTGTAACAGAGTGATAATGAATATATGCTAGTGTAGAAAAGATGTTACCTAGAATATAGAGATTTTATAGCCCATACCCATTGGTCAACCATGGCCTGATACAAAAACCAGTAGGACGACTGTATACTCAAGCACACCGGATAAGACTTAGATCCTTGTAAAACTCAAACTATCTATCACTGCTTTCAACGTATTCTCCCGTACTTATACTTTAAACTACCATGAATGACGACGCTATTTATAGCCTAGTTTTGCAAGCTTATTCTTTGTCCAGCTTGTTCATGACATGTATACTGGGGATGCCCACAAGCATATTATCTAATTAATATATTATGGTCTAATCAACCATAGTGCTCTTGGTTCGCTCTTTACATGATTATCCCACGTGGATTGAGATATATAGGTATCTAGGATCTCATACACGACTGCCTTGACAATTCTACTTGATTTACACATTCGCCTTTGAATCACATAATTGTATTCAATGACATCTTTCTTGAACTCTTTATTGCTTTTGTCTTTCACTGATTGGAAAGACGAACGCTTGTATTTGATAGATAGATAGATACAAAGTATCCCTATGGCCATGGTAGTTATATGCACAAGTATAGCAACCATAGGCCAAGCCATATAACTACAACCTTGCCTAAAGTTGCTCGTCCTTCCCTCGACCCTAATACTAATATCGTGACCTTCTAGTCATTTGATCTTGAAAAATGAGTAAGATCTTACCCTTGGGTAAACCACAAACCTAGGAGACTATCTAATATCTAGGAATCAATTATTGTGAGTCTCCAAATATTCATCTTGATTCTTGGCTTAACTAGCAACCCGTATGCCTTAACTCAAATCTTACTTGACTAGGCCCCTATAGTTTAGACAGAGAATAATAGACCAAAACAAGGACAAGCATTGCAAGGACTGTAGAAGACACACATTCCAAGATTAGAGATTCAGCAGATGTTACTCTAGGTACAAAATGCGATTATCAAAGAAGTGACTTAGTATTAGAACAAGACATTCACCAACTTAGCCAAAATCTATAGCAGGACGCCCCATCATTATGTTGTATTAGTAATCAACAAGTGATGCATGAGCACTACATTCAATACCTCTAGAACCCTTGTGACTATTGTCTAGCAGGTTTAACACAAATAGAAATTTACGACTTAGTAGTTAGAGATATTTCCCATGACGTGCTTTAGAGTTCGTTATCCCACAGATAGACTCTCGTATACCATAGACAAGTGGGTCATTCCGTATTATCGACTCAGGTACCACTGTACGTGATCATTACCATTTATTAGGACAAGGTGGATCGAAACTGACTCGCAACTACCCTATCATGTTATCGATCACATCGTGACTTATTATTACCGAAGGTCAACGTAAGATGTCAGGACTCAAATATTCCTAACCTCATTATTCCTAAAACAATGTTCTGGTCTCTAGAGTGAATAGATTGTAAGCCATTCTTACTTTTATGAATTACGGGATCACCGATTGATTGAGGTAAATTGGTTCTCACTAGGATGATAAATTAGTGACTCGTGAACTCCCACTTTATTTTTATATCTTTTGGTGTCCCTTACTATGACTTTGATATTTGGAGTGTAATACTAGTTGTTACCTTCCCACAAAATTTATATGCAAACCTTAAACGAGTCCACCTTCAAGTAGACATATCATGTCCTACTCAAACACATCTCCTTGCACTCTATTATTATGATACGACTTTCAGGTCAAAAGGGACTAGCGATAACCCTTACCATAACACCGATGTACTTTCCGACTGCAGTTAGAGATCCAACCTTGACTCAAATATTTTGGCCCAATATATGGTTATGATATACTCAAAGCCCTCTACGCACCTGCTACTAGAGTGCCACTCAATAGAGGCCTCGTGTGCTACTTAGACACAAAAGTTACGGAAGGCGCATCTCATGACTTATAGAACCTATTCTACCAATCCGACGGGAAATTTGCCCAACTACTTGAATTTGTACCTATTCTACATTACCCTAACCTAATAGGGATGGTTTAAAATTCTACGAAATTTTGTCCTGCCACTATAGATTAAAATCTAAAGTTCATGCAATCAAAGATTGAAGTCCAATTAGGGAACCTATTGAGACTCAGTTAAACCCATCATATCCTATCGCCATATTGGGACTATAAAACCAAACTTGATGAAATTGGCCCTCACCCCTATTATGTAGGCCCCACCTCTTGGCTCACTAATACTCCTTTTATAGATTTTGTAACTGCATCTCTTCGTAGCCTATATTATGCATCTCTCGGTACCAACTTACTTCCGGATATACTTGACCAAGACCTCTCATACGGTCTTGACCCAACATAGTTAATATATGGGCCATATTAAATAGATAATACCTAGACTTACTATAGAGTCTGTGACTATGATTGGAAATACCTCATACTTCCATATACCTCCTTGAAATTTGACCTTCTTAGAAGCCCTATTACTGTGCTTTCCCCGATTAACCAACTTCTATAAGTTAGGTAGAAAATTGAACTTATTATACTCTACCTCTCAGAATAGAATTATAATCGTGACCGTTTTTCCATCTGTTTGGAATTTATGAAACGATCCTTTATTTTGAATTTTATATCCCTTTGCTCCTACGTTTAGATAACTACGTTAACTGATTGCAACCTAAATTCTTCAAGTCAATCATAGAATCATTTTTGTTTAAATAAAGAGCAAAATTTTTGAGGCAAATAGATCGCAAGCCTCTCTAAGAAACATAAGATTTTGGAATTAGCAAGTAGATGGAAATGATTGGTTCTAATTAGACTAACAATTCAATGGTTCATAACGTCAACCCATATTCGTATCATTTGATACCATTGACCGTGATTTCGATAATTGAAGCACAACACTAGCCTTTTCCTTTCGATAAAGTTCACACTCACGAACTAGACTAGTCATGCTACTCACATGACATACATGTCCCACACAAACAAACTTTCTATTGCTCCATTTAAATTACACCACGTGTATGACACATTGTTTCCTCAAAACAAACCATATAGACCCAAATTTGATTTATTCGATTTCACACATGCAAATATCGACCCATTCCCCTAACTAATATGAATACTCAAGATCTATACAAGACATAGCACACCTACGACGTATGCCTTCCAACAAGCAAGCGCATGCCCCTACACAACACCAAACATCAGCCCACACATATTAGTTGTTATGACTTAAGAGTTTTCAAAACACTTGCCTAATCATATTCTATAGTCTGGGTTCTTTAATTATCATCGATTCTCATCACTTGGCCATAAATTCTTCTTCCCTAAGTTTTCAAGCTCACTTCTTAGTTTCCCATGTTAGACATAGATAGTCTCCTTCTGAACCAACACACCTTAGTATATTCAAACAAGAGGTCGCTACCATCTTGTCAGAAGCATGACCCCTAGAGTGACAATGTTCGATTGTAGTAACTTTCTTATAGTTGTTATTGACCGAGTACGTCATGGTGTTATCGGGGCTCACTTAGAATCCAAGACTGTGGTCAGAAGTGTCCATTATTCTCGTGCCCCTCCCTAAAAATTGTCCTCCTCAAAGTCTTGTAATGAAGACGATCTTTACGGGTGGCCAACTTCTATAAGTTGGGTAGAGTCTGGAAGGAAGCATACCCCATCTTGTAGAATATGAGGTCAATTGGGATTCCTATGACAACCATCCCACCATCCTTTCAAAAATTGAGCTACGATTTGACGTACCTACTCTCCCTCCGTACAAAATCTCACATTCTTGATATTTTGATTATTTTTAATTTCGAGGACGAAATTGTCATAAGTTGGAAATGATGTAAAACCCCTCAAAAATTTAAAAGAATATTTGAATTTAATTATTTTGGATTTTATTTAAATCTAATTTATTTTTATCTTATTTATATTACATAAAAAGACTGTAGTCATAGTTGAGTTTGAATATGCAAGACGACAAGAAAGTATTGCATGCCTAGCGTAGTCGTGCTTTAACTAGCACGCTAGCCATGTTAGGAATGCCATGGTCATAGTGTAGTCTCTTGCACGTTAACCATTTAAATTATTGTACGAGTTATATTTTTAGTTAGTTAATTAGTTAAGAAAGCATTTATGACATTTTAGGAGACCCGCTTGCACCAAACCTTCCCAAACCTCATCTAAGACAAACCCAACCCTATGTAGGCATGTGAAGCATTATTAAATATTAATAATTACAAATATTTGTATTTAATTTAGATTTAGATTGAATTTTATAGATAGAATTAATTAGTTCTATATTAGGAAAGACCTTTTTAAATCCTCAATCCAATCAATTAGCCAACTCACCAAACAACAAAATCATGCCATAGTGGACCCCGACCATAGATTTTGGCCAAACAATCCCACCACGGCCGAACACCCCATATAAAAAGGATTCCCACTCCTTTTCATACATACAACCCAATAAAGCCCATATATATACATCAACTTAGCCCAAACCCTAACCTAACTTAATTCTTCTTTCTCTCCATCTCCATAGCCGACCACCCCTCTCCCTCTCCATATTTTTGGCAACACTTCTCCCCCCATAGCCTCCATACATCATCACCTCCATTGCACATCTCTCCAACCCTCACAAAAACTCATCACCCAACCCATCAAAACAAACACTAAAGACTCCATCTTCTCTATCCAACCATCTATAGCCATTGCCAACCCTTTCATACTCACCAAAAGAGGATTTGCAAGCAAGGATAGCAAGAAAGGTTAGAGCTTTGGCGAGAAGAAGTTGTCACAACCTCTCTAGCAAGGACCTTTGGTAAAAATTCTAATCTTTCCATCTCAAACGCTTACTAAAATTATGTAAAAAATATGTTATTAAATCTGTAGAAATCATATTTTGATGGCTTTTGTTATGTATAATCATCCATAAAGATTTCATAAAATATAGGCGTAATATTCATGTTTCGGTGGGATCAAAATTAACCCTATTGTGAAGAAACTATGAGTTATTGGTGCCTATTCTAGAAAATAAATTTTATGTGTGTTAATATACATAAATTAGGATTTTTAAGTATTTTTCCACAATTTTAGCAACTCAAATCTGGTCGAAAAAATTGTAGGTCAAAACTAGCTAATTTCAGGTAACCAGCTGACCTAGAATGTCCCAAACTTGTAGTATAAATCAACCCTTGTACCTCTGATATTATTCTACGAAATAAAGTATTTTATTTCTATTTAAAATATATTTTTGGTTAGTTTAGAAATTTTGTGTCATTAACTATGTTCCGGGCGAGTTTCGGGTAGACTAGCTGACTTAGTAATCAACTAGTCATAAATGTCTTTACAAATATTAATTCTAGAATTTTAGAGATAAATTTGTAGAAGATTAGTTAAATATTATTTTTATGATTTTTATATGATTTTTAAGTATGTTATTAAAGTAGGGGCATAACCGACTAACTAAAAGTTAGAAACCCTAAAATTGTGTTTCGATGTATCGTGGAACATGTGTGTGATTGTATGGATCTAAATGGTTCCACGAGAGATCAAATATAATTTTAACATAATACTTTGACTAATTAAGTCATATCGTAAGTTTCGTAAGTAGTGACTTAATCTAGTTAATTAATTATCTAGGAGTATCGGGTTCCGGAGGCGTGGATGCGGGAGCGACGTTTCGTATTCACAGCGCGAAATCAGGCAAGGTACCTTGCCACCATACTCTGTGATTTATATATTCTTATTTTCAGTTGTTATTTTCAATATTTCTTATTTGTTGATATTATAAACTTTGTGTCCAAGTCACACTTGGTTACAAGCTACTTTGTCGATCATTTTTCTCGCTTTTATTTATTTTTCTTACATTGACTTAGTCTAGTGACCACCCCTTTGTTGATGAGGTATTGGTATATCTCATGCGGCCTTGACATAAAATTTATCACGTGATGTGAGTCACATGTAGGACACGTACTTGCGTAGTCGGTCGGCCACCGATACATATGAGGCGTGCGACGGTTAGGAGTAACTGCCAATAGAATTGCATGCTAGTAGACTTAACAGTTACTAGAGGTTTCTATGAGTCATGGATGTGTCCCTACTAGACATTGGGTGGGAAGAACAGTTCCTTAACATATGGGCCACGTATGCACTTTCCTATTATTGTCGGTTATCTCCACTAGAGATACGGTCCTGGATCCTGATACCTGATTTCCTGCTGGCCTCTGACATTCAAAGAATGTTATGCTTTGAGGACCCTGGTATCCTGATGGGACCATACCTGAGTTCCTGCACCTGAGCCAGAGTGCCCATGCGTTGAAGGTTTGTTCTTAACTTATTTTCACTGTAGAATTGGTAGGCACCCTATTGCATGTTTCCCCTTTTACTCTCTATTATATATCACAAATTATATGGCATATTCTTTATGTATCTTGTTACGTCCCTATGAGGACCTGGTTATCTCTCCAGGTGTGTGCTTTGTGACTTTTCGCAGGTGTTTTAGCCAAGGCCGTGATCTTCTCTATTTCTTCGAGGATGATTGCTCTTGGTTCGTCTTGCCATTTTTCGATCATTTCCTTGTATATCTTCTATCATTTAAATTGGTTGGTAGTGGATTTGTCTCCGCCCAACTACATGTATGAATGACAAATTCTTGAGTTAATTATAATATTATTCTTTATTGTTGTGGATGAGATGTAGTTATCATGGTTTTACTGTATTTTACAGCTTATGTGTACATTCGGGGTTCCATACATTGGAGTATCCTTCGTATGTATACAACTGACATGTTTACGTACTTAATCATAAGTATTATGGGACTAGGGCGTTACATGTTTTCGTGGTGGCCCATGTAGGTCGAGTTTGTCACTTCGGTTACGTTATTGTACCGATGTGAGCCTGCATATAGGATTAGGATATAGGAATCTCATCCACAAGCTTGACTTCCTCCCTTGATTCCAAATCTCGAACTCTCGTCCGGTTACCTTAACTTCCTTCTGCTTGATTTCTTTTACTGTAATCTTATCTTCCTTCGTGCTGAATAGGGAGGTTAGGAGATAACTCATACGTGTATACGTGTTATATTCCTCAGTTACTCTATTAGTTGACTTTATAAGTTGAGTAGTATGACTACAACCTACCATCCGTATCGTTGTAACCTAGTATTAAAGTGTAACAGAGTGTAATGAATATATACTAGTGTAGGAAAGATGTTACCTAGAATATAGAGATTTTGTAGCCCATACCCATTGGTCAACCATGGCCTGATACAAGAACCAGTAGTACGACTGTATACTCAAGCACATCGGATAAGACTTAGATCCTTGTGAAACTCGAACTATTTATCACTGCTTTCAACGTATTCTCCCGTACTTATACTTTAAACTACCACGAATGACGATGCTATTTATAGCCTAGTTTTCAAGCTTATTCTTTGTCGAGCTTATTCAGGACATATGTATACTGGGGACGCTCACAAGCATATTATCTAATTATAATCAATATATTATGGTCTGATCAACCATAGTGCTCTTTGTTCGCTCTTCATATGATTATCCCATATGGATTGAGATATAGAGGTATCTAGGATCTCATCTACGACTGCATTGACAATTCCTCTTGAATTATACATTCGCCTTTGAAACACGTAATTGTATTCAATGGCATCTTTCTTGAACTCTTTATTGCTTTTGTCTTTTACTGATTGGAAAGACGAACGCTCGTATTTGATAGATAGATAGATAGATAGATAGATAGATAGATAGATACAGAGTATCACCACGGCCATGGTAGATATATGCACAAGTATAGAAACCATCGGCCAAGCCATATAACTACAACCTTGCCTAAAGTTGCTCGTCCTTCCCTCGACCCTAATACTAATATCGTGACTTTCTAGTCATTTGAGCTTGAAAAATGAGTAAGATCTTACCCTTGGGTAAACCACAAACCTAGGAGACTATTTAATATCTAGGAATCAATTATTGTGAGTCTCCAAATATTCATCTTGATTCTTAGCTTAACTAGCAACCCGTATGCCTTAACTCAAACCTTACTTCACTAGGCCCCCACAGTTTAGACAGAGAATAATAGACCAAAACAAGGACAAGCATTGCAAGGACTATGGTGGACACCCATTCCACGATTAGAGATTCAGCAGATGTTACTTTAGGTACAAAATTCTATTATCAAAGAAGTGACTTAGTATTAGAACAACACATTCACCAGCTTAGCCAAAATCTGTAGCATGACGCCCCATCATTACGTTGTATTAGTAATAAACAAGTGATGCATGAGCAATACATTCAATACCTCTAGAACCTTTGTGACTATAGTCTGGCAGGTTTGACACAAATGGAAATTCACGACTTAGTAGTTAGAGATATTTCCCATGACATGCTTTAGAGTTCGTTATCCCACCGATAGACTCTCGTATACCATGGACAAGCGGGTCATTCCATATTATCGACTCAGGTACCACTGTACGTGATTATTACCATTTATTAGGAATCAGGGGATCGAAACTGATTCACAACTACCCTATCATGTTATCGATCACATCGTGACTTATTATTACCAATGGTCAAGGTACGATGTCACGACTCAAATATTCCTAACCTCATTATTTCTTAAACCATGTCCTAGTCTCTAGTGTGAATAGATTGTAAGCCATTCTTACTTTTAGGAATTACGGGATTACAGATTGATTGAGGTAAATTGGTTCTCACTAGGATGATAAATTAGTGACTCGTGAACTCCCACTTTCTTTTTAGATCTTTTGGTGTCCCTTACCGTGACTTTGATCTTTGGAGTGTAATACTAGTTGTTACCTTCCAACAAAATTTATATGCAAAACTTAAACGAGTTCACCTTCAAGTAGACATATCATATCCTACTCAAACACATCTCCTTGAACTCTATTATTATGATATGACTTTCAGGTCAAAAGGGACTAACGATAACCCTTACCATAACACCGATGTACTTTCTGACTGCAGTTAGAAATCCAACCTTGACTCAAATATTTTGGCCCAATATATGGTTGTGATCTACTCGAAGCCCTCTACGCACATGCCACTAGTGTGCCACTCAATAGAGTCCTCGTGTGCTACTTAAACATAAAAGTCACGGAAGGTGCATCTCATGACTTATAGAACCTATTCTACCAACCCGACGGGAAATTTGCCCAACAACTTGAATTTGAACCTATTCTATATTACCCTAACCTAATAGGGATGGTTTAAAAGTCCACGAAATTTTGTCCAACCACTATATATTAAAATCTAAAGTTCATGCAATCAAAGATTGAAGTCCAATTAGGGAACCTATTGAGACTCAGTTAAACCAATCATAGCCCATCGCCATATTGGGACTATAAAACCAAACTTGATGAAATAGGCCCTCACCCCTATTATGTAGGCCCCATCTCTTGGCTCACTAATTCTCTTTCCATAGATTTCGTAACTGCATCTCTTTATAGACTACGTTATGCATCTCTCGGTACCAACTTACTGCCGGATATACTTGACCAAGACCTCTCATACTGTCTTGACCAAACATTGTTTATATATAGGCCATATTAAATAGATAATACCTAGACTTCCTATAGAGTCTGTGACTATGATTGAAAATACCTCATACTTCCATATACCTCCTTGAAATTTGACCTTCTTAGAAGCCCTATTACTGTGCTTTCCCCCATTAACCAACTTCTATAAGTTGGGTAGAACATTGAACTTAATATACTCTACCTCTCAGAATAGAATTATAATCATGACCGTTCTTTCGTCTGTTTGGAATTTATGAAACGATCTTTTATTTTGTATTTTATATCCATTTGCTCCTACATTTAGATAACTACAGTAACAGAGGCTACGTGACGTACGGCTTCTGGGGGTTTGCTTCCCTGCTTTCGATGACAGAGGGAAATACGTCTCCGCCAACAGCAATGGGCACGAACCGAAAGGAAACCAGGTATTGACTGTCAATGCCCCAAAAAGCATAAAAGGCCTCGCTCAGAAACTACCGCCCGTACCAAGACTGAAGGAGGTTTACTCCTTCAATGACAAAGACATCCTGCAACTCTTCGAGATGTTGAAGCAAAGCGACAAAATCAAGTTGCTTGATCTAAAGCGTCCTGACGAGGTTGACAGGGTATGCGACCAGAGGTATTATCACTACCATCGGTTCGTCGGGCATCCGACTCGAGACTGCTACATCTTGAAGACCTAAATACAACACATGATCAATGTGAACGTCCTCTCCCTTGATTATGAGAAGAAGGTAGTCTCAGCCAACATGGTTTCACTCCAGTTCTGCACCTTGCCACCTATTAAAGCTCAACATGGCGTTGTTCCTATCCCAAAGGCGACAATCGAAGTAATCAACCTTTCACCAACTCGTGACAATGTGAGTGGACTAATACCACTTGCAACACCCCGGAGAGTGATCATGTGGGTCGACCCAGATCTAGCTCCGGAATTGACTCAACCGGAGGTACATCCTACCTCTAAAACCAAAGGCAAGAAGATCAAGTCGTGCCGCACAGTCACTTCCTCTCCTGAGGAAGCCCTTCATGTTCAGACACGCTCGCAGCAGAACGTACAACAAGAGGAGGCTCCGGTCGAAGTGACGCTTCATGTCACCATCACGGCGGCCCAAGGGGACAGTTCATCCCAACCTCCAACAGTCGACAAACCGAAGCAGAAAGAGGCTCGTTTCGATAGGCCTCTATGAAAAGACAATACCGCAGGGTTGACTAAACCCCACAACTTTGACATACTGGCGCATCTCACTAGTACTCTGGCTCGACTATCCCTATTTGAGCTCCTCCGACCATCCAAAGATACTCGAGAGGCTCTATGTGAAGCACTGAAGGATGCTGAGCCCTTCATCGGCCAGGTCAAGCATCCTGAAGAAGATCCAACAGCATGTCTGCACTGCCATAGCATAGGAAAAATCATCCCTAACATCACCATCACTCAAGAAGACATGCTACTCAAGAACAACCGACACAACAGACCGATGTATTACATAGGGTACGTCGGTGCCATCAAGGTGGATCAGATCGAGATCGACCTGGGGTCTTCTCTTAGCATTATCCTCCGGACTCTGCTCCAGACATTGGGGATCCCGATGAATCGCCTGACAACATCCAACACTATAATCAACGGCTTCAACGCTAGCAAGAGCGAACCACTGGGTATGATCCGACTGAAATGTCATATCGGCAATCTTCAGACAGAGGTGACTTGCTATGTCATGGACACGGACGTCATCTATAACATCTGTTGGAGAGGCCATGGATACATGAATACATGGTAGTGCCATCTACTTTCCACCAATACATGAAATATGTGTCCACCAACGACATAGTCAAGACGGAGTTTGCTGATGTCGATCCCTTTAGAGGCTGATGACGAAGATGCCAACAATAAAGTCAACGATGTCGATGACGAAGCAAAAGCTGAAGCAGAGGCTGATATTGAAGCAGAAATGACGACTAGCATCATTCTGATGGTGCGACTCAAGGGGAAACATCCCCAAGTGTCGGCTCCTATCGTAGCTAAGCTACGCGGGAAGGCACCAGCCTTTCCGGTTGAAACAACAACTGAGTCCCTATTGAAGAAATGGCTTAAGGGGAGACCTCCCCAAGTGTCGGCTCCTCTTGTAGCAAAGCTATACAGGAAAGCACCATTCTTCGAGCGCCAGCTGTGGCACCTCTCGAAATACGACTCAATGGGAAGCCTTTCTAATTGTCGACTTCCCTCATGGTCAAGCTAAGAGGGAAAGCCCCAACATCTCTCTCAGCACATGCCCAAGAGCCAATACGGGTCAAACTCCCGATGAACTCTCCTGAATCGCACAAGGCTACTCCGGTGCTTACTGACAAAGAATTAGAAGAGCACGTATCTGCCAATGTTGATGACCCATCCCTTGATGGTGTAATTCCCTGGGACAAGATCTCGTATTTTATCAATAAAAGGTTGTCTTTGAATTATTCTAGTTTTTTATATTGGAATGCATGTATACTCTAGATAATGTCTTGTAGTCGTTGCAAACACAAATAAGGATAATTAATTATGTAAATCAAGTCGTCCTATGACAAGGAGTCTGTTATATAGTTCTGCCCCAGAACCAGGATAAGAAGCTTATTATCTCAGGCAAAGTCGAGCGTCATCATGACCTCCCTTCAGTCGAGCCAGAACCTGATATCGGTAGAATACAAGTATACCGGTACACCAATCAAGCAAAGTACCTCATCCAAAATATGGGTTATGATTTGAAAAGCGGCCAGGGTCTGAACAATGGCATATGTCGACATCATCTTTTACGGCTCCTAGTCCCAAAAGGGAAGCTATAAGACTATACCATCGCACTCGACGGGGTGTATGCTACATCACACCTTCGACAATCCCAGAGAGTTCAGAAGCGGAAGAGGATATACATACTCACTCTTCTGAAGCTTCAACTTGGGACTCCGACACCAGTATAGGTCCGATCTTCAGGAAAGTGTTGTCAGTCAACATGACATCCACACATCCTTCAGAAGAAGGAGATGATGATCAAGCAGGATAAGCTCTTCGGGAGGCTTATAATGGAACATGCGAAGCTCATCAACCCAGTCCTAAGCTACAAGACTGACTTTGATATATGGGCTATTACTGGCCCACTATGATGGTCGACACTATTGAGTATGCTAAGAAGTATCGTATTTTTCATCTCCACGCTGACTTCATCCATCGACCTTCAGAACTCCTACATCCTACGGTCGCTTCCTGGTCGTTCAAAGCCTGGGGTATGGACATAGTGGGACCAATTGCCCCTCCATCATCCAGAGGATATCGCTTCATTCTGGTAATCACCGAACACTTCTCTATGTAGGCAGAAGGAGCACTGTTGATAGATGTGAAGAGCTCAAAGGTAATCAGCTTCATCAAACATTATGTCATATACCATTTTGGGGTACCTCGAAGGATCATCTACGACAACGATCCACAGTTCATAAGCCGTGCGTTCAGCAGGTTCTGTGATAATAATCGCATTCAGAATGTGGCATCAACTGCTTACAATCCGGCAGCAAATGGATTGACTGCTTTGTCAAGCTACTCAAGAAAGTCGTGTCAACCAGTAAATGCGACTGGGACGAAAAACTATGCGAACGTCTTTGGGCCTACCGTACAACGGTATGGACTCCAATGGGCAACACACCATTCTCCCTGGTCTACGGGAGCGAAGCAGTGCTGCCCCTTGAAATCCAGATCTCCTTACTACGAGTGGCCATCACGAACCAATTAACGGAGGAAGACAATCAACGTCGATGTTTGCAAGAGTTGGAGGCACTGGATGAAAAACACCTCTTAGCTCAATAGCGCATCGAGTTCTACCATGCTCGTATTTCACAGGCTTTCAACAAGAAGGCAAACAAAGGACTTTGCAAGTGGATGACCTTGTTCTGTCAGTCAGAAGACCAATAGTGATGACTCACAAAACACTAGGGAAGTTCGAACGCAAATGGGAAGGCCCTTTCATCATAGAGACGGTGTACTCGAACAGTGCGTACCTGCTCACAAAACCAAATAGGGACCTATTCATGATACCAATCAATGACAAGTTCCTAAAGTAGTACTATTCTTTAAATCCCTCAACATGTAATTCTATCTCCCCAGCAGGAGAACTTATGAACTCGACCATCGAGTCATCCCCCTTGATAAAGATGTTCTTCTGGAGTTCAGTCATTCCAGTATATTCTCTCTCAAGTAGAAATCATCCATGTCTATATCACCTCTAAGTTATTTCTCTATATCCCCACAAAGCTAAATCCTACATTCCGTAAGACGACGCTAAAATCTAGATCTACCATGTCCACATTACCTCTGAGTAAACATCACATCCAACAACCCCCGTATTGTTGCATCTCGATCATAGAACATCCACGTCCACATCACCAATGAGTTGTTCTCTGTATCCCCACTGAGTTCATTCCTACCGTATCCATATTACTTCTAAGTAGGAAAACTCTACCGTCAACCCCATATTTACTACGTCAATATTGTTACGCCCAGAGTCGGCAAACCATTCGTCCCCGGTGTTATTTTGCCGAATGATCGTCCTCGTTAAGGTGTGATGCCGTACGAGTCTGGAATTGCACTCGTACAAGGCAAGAACGTTATGTTGACTTTTATATTGAAACGCCAAGTTGAAACTTCACAAATCACATCACATTGAGATGTAGTATAGGAAGAGAGAAATATGCTTTTCATTTATAGCTTACAACGAAGTGCAAGTCGTAATAACATTGGATGCAGTTGCGGCTACATTGATTGAAAATAAAAGAAACATACTCGACAAGCTGCCTGAACTAACACTTGTCGTTCCATACATTCGCCCCTTTATCATAAGCCTTCGATTGAATTGGCTTCAAAATACTTTAACATAGGAAGAGCATCAAAATGCCTCTCCGCCTTCAGCTTCAGTTTAGAGCTTCCGTCGCACCTGGGGAATTGGGGGAGGGGATTAGCACACTTGCTAAGTGGACGAGACGAACCCACTCGTCTAAACTGACTCTGATTGTTAAGGTAGGCATGTTTTAGAGTTGTATTTCTATTTAGAACTAAATGAATTCAGTTCATATCGATAGCCATCTTTGCAGTAATAAATCATATAGTAAAATATAGCGAATTATCACATTTCTTACCACGGCCGTGCTCGTCCCTGCATAAAACACAGATAATATTTACTACCTGCATAAGATATAATAGGTGAGCATGCTCTATCTTATATGTGCGGTCATTGATGCTATGCATCACGAGGGACTTTTATAAGGCATTACGACATGCCTGTCAGCTTGGGTTGCGAGCCCTGCTGCAGGTCCTGTAATGCCTCGTGCCGAAGTACGAATTTGATTATTCCTCCTAGGTCGATTTGGTTCCGATGCCCTGGATACCACATCGAGGAAAGTTTAACTTGTGCACAAGCTGTCCATGACCATGCCAATGCGTGAACTGTTTAATATGTGCAGACAGATTTGTATAGCGCGGACAGTATTGAGTGACATTATCATTTCTTCCAACTCATGCAACGATTTATTTTCTCCAAAGTCGTACTCCCGATTTAGTGTCCCGTAGGTACCAAATTATTCGAGGCATCATAACCTACGATCGACGTTTCGTATTATTTTATAGCATGTGAAATAGTCTATTTTTTTACTAGAACGTTAAACTTTCTCGTTTATGTGCGAAACTTATATTTTTAGAGTAAATTACTCTAAACCGATATATTTTTCCCGAGTTCTTGACCTTAGTGGATTGGCATGCATTTAACTTGGCATCGTTGATTTGAATGAATTCGAGGCAAAGGAATTTTGTTTGCGGAACAGAGTAGAAAAGAAGGGGCCGAATCACCTACCAAGTTCTTAGATCGTGCCGACCGTCGAAGCGCTTCGCAATGTTCAAGCTTTAGTCACGCGTGCTCCTGCAATGGCACCAATACCCAGTTAGGATTCCTTCTTTATTCCCTCGCTTCAAAATTCATAAATTGTATTCAGAAAACGACACGAAAGTACTTCATCCAAACCCAGCGACAAAAGCTCCAAAAAAACCATACAGCGGTCGGGTCCCGTCTAAGGGACTCTTATATAGAGCTCACTCGCCGAGACGCAATCTGATGCATCTAGAACTTATTCCAACAGAAGTCGTTCCATTAGTTGGATCGATTCTCGTAACATTCGTCCAAATCGATTTGATCGATGCCGCAAGGTGTTATCATTTACCAAGCTCAGCGATCGAGTCAAATGGCCATCTAAGTTCCCGATCGATCTGACTCGGCGCAAGCATATTATGAAGTACGTCGCCTATCGAAAGCGGGGCGCTACACATATTACCTTTGAATAAATATGTTGGTTCCCTCTCTCAACTTATTATCTGTACCTAGAAACCAATATGTGCCAAAGATGATAAGTCCACAAAATCACAAGTTCATGATAAAATTGAACAAACAAAAGTTATTTATTTTTTTATCCCATAAGAGTAAAGGACTACTTTTGTAAAAAGAAAAGAAATGAGACACAACTGCATCTCAAACAAAAAGTAACAAAAAGAACGAAGGAACTAAGCGTCGGCAGACAGCTCGTTAATACGACGCTTCAAAGCTTTAGATCTGGTCTCCACAGTCTCCAAGACCTGACGCTCAGCTTCACGACGCATCGCTTCTTTGCCCTCAGAGGTGATGTCAGCTGCATGTTTGTCATCATATTCCTTCTTCTGATAAAATAAGAAGGTCATAGGGCAAGTAAACTTTGTCGCTTTCTTCTTTAAGCATGATTTGTTCGGCCTGTACTCGTTCAGAATCCACCAGAAGTTGTGCTCGTTGCTCTTGAAGAGGGCAAATTTTGGCATCAATCTCCACCATGCTGGCATTCAGAGATTCCCACAGACTGGCCTTCTCTTCCATAGACGAAGTTAACCTCTACTGCTTGGCCTCAGCATCGGCCAGCTTTTGTTCCCAGATGGCCATGGTGTCCATATATGCTGACTCAACCTCAGCCATTAACTTACTCTGCTCTTTCCCTATCAAAGTGGAAAAGTCATTCCGTCGAATGCTCCGAAGCTCAGTAAGATGATGATCGAGCTCAGCAATAGAAGCCTCTAAGATCTCTGCCATATAGTCGTGACCTTGGTGAGATCGAATTAGCCTGATATGCGGGATCGCCATTGTCTTCGGAGTCACGAAGCTCCCGCCTTCCTACAGTACGGCGGACACCCCTCTCCTCAGCATCTTGTACATGGCCTCAATAATGTACTTTACGTATTCATCTGCGTCAGCTAATACATGGGGTGTCATAGCAGGAGCCGTCGGTATCGCCACATGAGCCGGAAGGGTAGTTAAACTCGTAGAGGGTACCATATCTTGGCCTAACGAAGCATTCGCCACCCCACTTATGGAATCTTCAATGGCCAAGAACGCAGGATTCAAGTCCCCTCGAGGAGACTTCAAGCCCAGAACCTTAACATTTGCAGTCTTTGTCTGTCGGGCAATGATGCCAGAGCCATAAGCTACTGTAACCAAGTCTCATGAGGGACCCATCACAGTCCCCCAAGTGGGTTGAACGAAGAGAGATTCTTCCACCATAGGGCCCTTGTCCTTATCCAAATCTACCAAGAGGGCCCACCAATGTCAAGGCCCACTATAGTAGGCTCATAAGTAATACCTGCGGCTGGGGCAGGTTCCTCTACTCTACCCCCTGAAAAAAGAGCAGGGGTGGCACCGAGAGGTAGTGCGTCTGCTTCCATCTCTCTCTAGTGAGATAAGAGTAGAAATCGACAATCGAATCGTTTCTCCCGCCTCAATCTCCGTCACTGGGACAAGAATGGAGCTAAAAAGTGGAGGCATCTCAATCTTTGCCACCTATACAGCTGGAAGATCTGATCGTAAAATTGGTTCCTCTCTGTCATGATCAGGGGAGAGCTCAACTGCCATCTCCCCAGCCTGCTCCTCTCGGCCTATCATAAAGTCTTCCTCTACGTTCTAAACATCATCATCTGGGACGTCGTCTGGAGATGACGAGTCCCAATCAGCTTCTTCATACGGAGGACCTCATGTTGTTGCTTCCCCTGGGGCATCAACAACAATATTCTTACTGATACCTGTGGCCGATTTTCCCACTACCAGCAAAGGCCCTGCTTCATCTCTCCGAGCAATCAGTGGAGAAGGGTTAATGTTTTTAGATGCCACTACATCAGCAGCATCATCTCCAGTATAGTAAAAGGCGGCAGGAATGTCCACCTGAACAGCATCATCTGGGTCCTCCTCCATGGAAGACTGTACAATAAAGGGGACACGCTTGTTAGATGAACTTGTAACCTCCCTCTAGAAAGACCTGTCTGGACCTTGCTTTGAAGACCGAGATGTCTTCTTTGCCTCCTGCAAACAAAGAGGAAGTAAATATACATGATAAGAAAGATTATATTGAGCCAGTATTAATCGACTTACCACCACAGGGACGGACTCTGTCGACACTCCTGGAGGAAAAACCACGATCGCCCCTGACTTAGTCGCCAGCACCTTCCTAGGCTTTTTGGGCGCAGAGGAACCTGTATTTGTCGAAGCATGCCTCTTCAGTTAACTAGCCGTAAATTCCTTCTGCGAGCCCTCTGCTTGTGGTACTAGGGCTATCACAGGAGTCGTAACATCTGGCGGACGATACGCCCAAGCTTTCGTAAGCATGTTCTCTGATGCCTCTAGTTGTGTCCCGATGAAGAAACTAGTCTCCATATCATAGCCAGGAGATATAGTATTCATCAGACAATAGAGCTTAACGGTGGAAAATAAAATGTGTGGTCGGGCATTTAAAAGAGGTTTTCGTGAACTGCACTCTCGTACACCCAGTATTATAATACTGCCAACTACGGGCCCAATTTAACAAACTCCCAACAAACCCCAAGCAAGTACTGGCATTTCTCACCATCATCTGAATATTGGCAAACTGGCGGGCATACCGGCTCGGTAGGTGTGACTTCAGAAAGCAATAATTCTTGTCCCGATACACCAAGTGCGAAGCCTGAATGCTTTGCAACCAGCAGAACGCCCACAATGGCAGAGAAATGGCATCTTTACCTGAGTCCTCCAACTCTTCATTGCTTCAAAACCCACGAAGACTGGGCCAACTTTCGAGATATCCCACCTTTGAAGATGGGACAAAACCTTCCTGCAAACAGGGACGCCCGTATGTAGCCACTTCCTTCTGTAGTAGCGGCGGATAAAAGCATCACCAGCAACATGCCCATCTTTCGTGCCAGGGCTCATTATGTTGGGATGATGCAGTATCAACCATCCATTAGATAATGATAAGGCAGCTCCGCTCAAGGAAAGTTACCATTCTTTCCCTTCGAGGTAATGACATTCACTATAAATTCTTTCAAACCCCCGTATCAGGTTGCACATCATCGCGGGAAGTAAATTAAAAGGATGACCAAAAACTAGCTTCATAGTAGGCAAAATAAGGTTCCTGGTTATCCTCTCCACAGAATCGGATCCACCAAAAATACGTAGTCTCAAAGCCATATCATCAACAGGCCGCCAACATTGCCTTTGGAGATATTTTATGAACACGGTGCCATAAGCAGCTATAAATGTTGTCAATCGGTTCTTTGTTCTCATCTTTACGCAGATTTCATTCACTAAGCTTGGTCATCTCAGCAAGTACCTCCACATGGGTGAGCCCCTGGGGGTAATAAACCAAACTTTCGACGGATCCCTTTCGTCTTGATTGAAGACATAATCTCTCCAAGCAGTCACGTGAGGTTGTGCCTAACCCTTATCCTTCCGTTGGTTCAGATAATGATGGCTCACCACTTCTTTGAAGACTGCCATCATTTCAGAGTCCTTCTCTTCCAAGGAGGTGAGTTCTTCATTCGTCGAGAAATACTCCTCGTATGGTTCAGACCCCCAAGAAAACTTTGAGACCTCCTACATCTCATGAAGCGCCAATCCCAGCTCCCCTCCATACGTGTAAAATGCTCCGGTGTGGTGATTGTACAACTCCATATACCATTATCCTTCTATTGGTTCAGATAATGATAGCTCACCACTTCTTTGAAGACCGCCATCATTTCAGAGTTCTTTATTCGTTGAGAAATACTCCTCGTATGGTTCTGACCCCCAAGAAAACTTTTAGACCTCCTACATCTCATGAAGCGCTAATCCAAGCTCCCCTCCAGGCGTGTAAAATGCTCCGGTGTGGGGATTGTATAACTCCATGAGGGCTAAAAACATGGGCTGGTTTATCTCTATGCCAGCCTTAGTGGCACAGATAGCAAAAGTTAAGCCGATCTCCCTTAGTTCGTTCTTGAACTTTGCCAAGATCAAGAGTGTCATCCCACTTCGGCACATAGTGACACCAACCTTCGACCCGAAAATCCCCTTTTAGGTACGAAATCTTGGCCGCCAACATACGATTGATGAAGGTCAAGCACTGAAGGCAAAAGAATACGGAGGAACATCACTGTAGATACTTCTGAGACGCAAAGTTCTCAAGTGGTAAGAGGTCCCACCCCGCGAGAAGGTTAAATTATCCTTCTGATTAGACGTAGTGTCGATCCGAATAGTTCCTGCCACTACCCCTCTCTAGGTTAGAGTGAGCTCTCATTTCATCCTCATCTTCGAAGCATGACCAATAAAGGCAGTCAATGGCAACTGATGTTCCATCTGCCGAATGTACATATTAAGGCCCTTTGCCTTGAAGAACCAATCCTCTTTTACCTTCAACACCTTCGCTTCGTAAGGAGCCTGGCGATCCCCAAACAGAAACTTAGGTTTCAAGAAGTCTTGGTAGCAGACGCTATAGATCTTAGCCTGCCACTCTCCATCATGTCTTGAAGAAAAGAGAAGGGCTGATCTCGAATTTGTGTCATCCTCTCCGGCGACTGATCCAGCATAATCGCAGCATTAGCCAGGTTGACTATCTCCTCATTAAAGTCCAGACACATCTGGCAGAGAGCAGGGTCAAGAAGGACTTTATTTAGCAAAGGCAAAGTCATAGACACTAGCACAAAAAAGAAAAAAAGAGTGTCGGCAAAAGAACTAAATCCCTTGGGTCCAAAGATTGGTATAGCTTGGCATCGGCGCATGCAAACAGCTGTGCATCAAAAATCTTGACGCTTCATCAGGACAAAAGTCCATGCGCACTAAATGAATTCTACCGTGGTGCATATACAGGACCAAAAGCCTATACACGTTGGTAGGATAGCTTCAGCGCATTATTAGGACTAAATTCTATACGCGTCAGCAGAAAAAGTGTCGGCGCATTATCAGGAACAAATTCCATGCACGTCAGCGAGAAAAGCTTTGGCACATTATCAGGACAATGTCTTTGTGCGTCAGCAAAAAATGCCTTGGCACATCCTCAGGATGGGGCTCATACAGCCGCATCCATGCGCTTCAGCGGAATAGTTTGAAGCGTGTTCCATGCGAAGTGTCTGTGCAACTCTCAGAGCAAGCAGATCACCCACCGGTCATCTCCGGCTGCACATCGGCGTGCGTCGTCTCGACAGCGGGAGACTCCTCGACGTCAGCCTCAATGGGCTTCTTGTCCTTGCCTTTTTCTCGGCTAGCACCACCACGGTGAGTCTTGGGGGCCATCTCTCAAAAACTAGGGTTTTGTTTGAGGAGAAAAGCTCTTACGGAGGAAGGAGAAGAGAAAGTAGAAGAAGTTATTTCTCTCCACAGATGCTTATTTATAGGCTAAATCCTCGTGCGTGAACTAATAAAAGCATAACATCAGCGTCTCTTCGAGTTTTGTGAAATTCACGGGTGTATATCTTCTAAAAGAGATCATTATTAATCACTCGGAGTTCGAAGCGTTATCTTATTTCATTTAAATCATGGAGGATATGCGTTGGCATAGCCATGTACGGAACGGCCATATGCCCAGACGGGGCATGTGCCCAGGACATCTACTGCCCATGCATCATGGTTCAAAGTATTCCAAAACTTGGCAAAAAGTTTTGAAAACGTTGAAGGGGGTCTTATAGAAGCATTTAATTTCAGGCGCACCCAAAATTAGAAACTTTTATGCGCTCCAAAGTACTATGCACCCCCAAACATCATGTGCAAAGACAGAATGTTGACACATCAAAAGATAGCAAAGAAAAGAGGCACATGAAGATTAGATTTTCTTTTTACTTTTACATGAAAGTCTATTACATGTCCAAACTCTTTATTACAACAAAAAGTCTATTACAAAGAAAAAAGCTAAACTACAGCTAGGTGTATCACTTCGATGTCTCAGCTAGGCGCATCACTTTGATGTTTCAATGTAGGCGCATCACTCCTACTTATCAGAGGAAATCACTTCCTCGTCAACGTACGAGTGCTTCGGCTAATAATGATCTCGTAGAAGAACACTGCCGACAAGGGGTTCGAACATAAGCTGTTGTGTCCATAGCTCTTCCGACGCATCTCAGTCTTCTGAAAGAGTTCATCGTTAAAGCTTCTTCGAACAAGGAGATCCACAGCCCACAGTGTAACCTTTTACCAAGGAGGATGATCGGTCGAGTTCATCTTCGTCAAGAAGTCATGTGAAATACAAAGCAAACTCTCTCTAACCGCTACTATTTATAGGCCAGGGCAAATTAAACCCATGTGCCAAGTGGTAACTGCCATGAAGTCAGTGCAATGAACTTGCATTAATGGAGATGAATCTACCACCTCAAATTCAGCTAAGTCAAAGAATCATCAATTCGAGTCTCGAAAGACTCAACAAAACTGACCAAAGGAGATGTGCCACATAGCGGATACGCTCCTCAGCATCATGCGCCCAATGCCAATGTACCTAGTGACAAACGGACAGAAGTGCCGACCTAAGCTCGTCACCCATCAATATTTAATGCTACATGATAGAACCATCATCACGCTTCCCGAAGACTGAGTAGTTGATAGCTTTTACAGAAAACGAAGAGCCGATAACGTCAGCATCATCATTACTTATTTTGTCAGTTACAACTGTGCTCCGCCACATGCCGACTGATCACCCGTATGTGCCTCCGTAGCCATGCACCCAAAGCTGTGCATGCACCTCAAAAGCCATGCGCCCAAACTTCTTGTTGACTCCTAAAAGCCATGAGCTAAGTTTCCTCATGCGCCAGATCTTAGGCGCATCCAGACAGATCATCCTGTACCAAATCTGAGATCTTTGAGCCATAAACATATGCCACATGTCATTGACCCAGTTCTGCCTACGAATGGGTGCCAACCACCCAAGATCTCGACAACAATCGAATCTCAACAACTATCACATGTCTGCTCCACCGTAGCTCAACATTGCAGTTCAAACAGATTCAGCTCCAGCTCCCTGGCACATCGTCCATACGCCCAACGAAGTCAGCCATGTGGCATCCCTACGTGCAAGTTCTCCGTACGCACATCGCATATGCACACATAAGGAGATCATTATGCGGCCTATAAATAGAAGGATCATTCCTTCACCCAATCTCCAATATCCAGGCTTGAAGCCCCACTTATTGAACATTTATCAACCACTTCAGCATCGAGAGCACTTGCAAGAGTCCCAATCCTCTTAAAGTCACTGCTTGTTCCAGAGCAACCCAGACTTTCAAAGAGTTTGAGATCATCGCAGATCGTCAACGGAGTCAAGGAATTACCACTCCCTCCATCGCCATGGTTCTCAGACAAAAACAAAAGTGTACTCCTAGGACTACATCTAAATTCTACATTGTACTCTATTTTGTTTGTAATTAAATTCAAAGTTCAATCAAAACAACTTGTTTTAATGGTAAACAATAATCATTATTAATCAAAACTTTAAAAGAATAAACAAATAGTTTAATAATTTTTGCACAATAGCATTAGAGTTTTGGATAGAAAATATAAGACACGTTACATATCCCAGTGACATAAGAATGAAAGAGGGATAAATGGCGCTTTCTATTTCATTCATTTTTATTATTTTGGAGAATTAGTAACTTATTTCCAGCAACTTTCTGGTCAACAAATTGGCAACTAAAAAACTAACTGGAGAGAGAATGGTGTTGGAGGGAAAACAAATTAGCTTTTAGCATGTATTTGGCAACAACTAAAGGTTTTGGAGGAAAAATAAATTGTAGCAACTTCCATCATGCTGCAAAAAAAGTAGTCCTAGAAAAATGTTCTATCTTTGGGAACTTTAGCTGTCATTTGGAAATTTAGCAACATGTTGCATGTATATGGCCTTGAGTTCAACTTTTAGGCACATTCTATACGACTCAATTCCAACTTAAAATTGATATGACTCAATTCCAACTTATGCAACTTTGTGTCGACGACTCAATACTCGACGCCATATCTCGTGCCGAAGCACGTATCCTGACTATAGCCAAATCTTAGGCTCCATAATGGTGTTGCACCTGTGCATATCATCTTGACTCAATTCATGTTATGCTTGTATCTCCTTTGATTCGATCGACCCCGTGCACGCGGATTACCGCTCAGTACATCAACTCATCTCTATGAAAGGTTAATGGCAATTCAAGCCATCTTGGACGTTTATAGCCTGGTGCAGACAAGGTCGTCCGGCGCGGGCAGCGAGCCCCGTTGAAAGCCTTGAATCACCTGAGCGGTACAATCCAGCTCAGCTATCTTACTTTCGTCCTAGGCCGTACGGTCTTGTAACCCCAGGCTACTGAAATCGAGGGTACAAAAACTTGTGCACAAGATTTCCATGACCACGCACCTACGATAACTTTTAGACTCAACGTAAATGCATAGCCTAATCGACAGAACAACATACATTCTTTGCTACACTTCTTTACTCTTTATACTTCTTTTGTAGAGCCCAAACCAAGGATTGCCTCGGAGACTGACCTACAGTCCCGACATATTTTTTAGTGTTACTATATCATTTCGACTTTTAGAGTTACCATACTTTTGTTTTCTGACTTAACTCAGGAACGATTATTTTAATAGCCCTCCTACTCAATTTGAACAAGTCGTCTTCCTTTGAAGTGCCCATGAACTGTGTCATACTCTATACGACGGGCCTTAATACCATAGGGTCGTGTACGTGTTCAACTTAAACAACCGTATAAATCGTGCCATACAACATAACTCGTGGGATGAGCAAAGGATATGCCAAGCCTAGCACGTGGAAGCGTGTAATTAGGCTTGGGTGACAATTATGCTATATCAAGCATTCGGCAGTGGGACAGTGCATGCTTTATCGAGCATTTATATCGTTCGACGCCTGTAACTATGTTAAGTTCCTAGCCTTGTAGCAACATAGACCAACTTTTCCTTCCCCCAAGCTACGGGACGAAGGGTCGAGTGTCAATTTGAAAGCACATCGTACAATATTTTTAAGCCGACTGGGAGACCTGTCATGACCCGCACCCGGATATTTGGGCACGAGTACATGGGCCACGTCCATCCTACGCCGCTGTATCGGCGGTAGAACGCTGTTAAGTACCCAATAAATATCTATAACATCTAGATGATCCATGATAATAACTGTACTCAAATCACGCTACAAACGACTAAGGAAAAATATGAAATAGAAATAATATCAAATAAATCTGAAACAACCCAAGTCTAGAATGAGTACACAAGACCAGAATGTATCGGGGGCAAATACAATAAGGAAACAAAATCAAACTACAAAGGCCTAGAACTTCTGGGAGATAACTCACGGTGAAAGAATATCGAGCTCCGACTCAGCTAGTATCATCCTGTAGTCCAATAATGTAGGGAATAATAATTTCTAAAATTTGTCAACATATCCAGTCAGGATTGGAGCGAAGTACATAAACTAACAGCAGTTCCAATGAATTGACAACTACTATAAAAAATAGTTATAGTGAAATACAAAACAGAATATCAAGACTGGAAGTAAAATAGTACAAAGTAGAGTGAATATCATGTCATGGTGTGAGATATAAGGTAAAACTGGAATGTAAAGCAATACAGGTAAATCTTATGTACAATGTAAATATAAACGGTGCCTTGAGATATTAGAGCGTTATGTGATCGGCTTGGGTCCAGATCAGGCTGTTCCATTTGACCAGCTCTGTACAAGAACAAGCACAGGTAAAACTGGAGATCAGGCCGACCAAAATGGAAAGTTATACACAAGTAGTAACAGGTCAGCCTACACCCTATGTGTGGTAAGGGTGAAGCTATGCACAAGTAGTAACAGGTGGGGTATTATTCACATGACCTCTAATAACTCTCCATCCCCAAGTAGTATAATGGATCCAACCATAGCACGTTACGACATGGGATTCTCTAAGAAGGTAGCAACTCCCCTTTGGAATCGGTGTCTATTCAAGTACAAGGACAATAGTCAAGAATGAGACATATACCAGTATACCAGAATAACCAGGAGTAACATCTCATGACGGGATCCAATGTATACTAGTCCGTGCATCCTCGTGTCGAGAATCAAGTAAAACACTACAATTGAATCGGATATAGTAGATATCAAAGCAATGAAAACTATCAGAGATTGTACTCACCTCGATTGGGTTAAATTCGACGTACGCGACATGAACGTGTCGACACAAGGTAGGTACAATGCTATGCTCCAGAAGATGGTCCCAGACGACGGCACGGGCAGTTCCAATAAGTCCAGAAAAGTCTAAATATCCTAGTTCGGTATATAGAAGTCAAAAATCATAGTTCGGCACGATATTTGAATCAAAAAGTAGGAAAACAACTATAATAATCGTGACTTATTATTAAAAGGAAAACACAACTAAAAATATATTTTCATTATTGAAAATTATAAACGGTGCCTTGAGATATTAGAGCGTTATGTGATCGGCTTGGGTCCAGATCAGGCTGTTCTATTTGACCAGCTCTGCACAAAAACAAGCACAGATAAAACTGGAGATCAGGCCGACCAAAATAGAAAGCTATATACAAGTAGTAACAGGTCAGGCTATACCCTACGTGTGGTGAGGGTGAAGCTATGCACAAGTAGTAACAGGTGGGGTATTGTTCACATGACCTCTAATAACTCTCCATCCCCAAGTAGTGTAATGGATCCAACCATAGCACGTTATGACATGGGATTCTCTAAGAGGGTAGCAACTCCCCTTTGGAATCGGTGTCTATTCAAGTACAAGGACAATAGTCAAGAATGAGACATATACCAGTATACCAGAATAACCAGGAGTAACATCTCATGACGGGATCCAATGTATACTAGTCCGTGCATCCTCGTGTCGAGAATCAAGTAAAACACTACAACTGAATCGGATATAGTAGATATCAAAGCAATGAAAACTATCAGAGATTGTACTCACCTCGATAGGATTAAATTTGACGTACGCGACATGAACGTGTCGACACAAGGTAGGTACAATGCTATGCTCCAGAAGATGGTCCCAAACGACGGCACGGGCAGTTCCAATAAGTCTAGAAAAGTCTAAATAGCCTAGTTCGGTATATAGAAGTCAAAAATCATAGTTCGGCACGATATTTGAATCAAAAAGTAGGAAAACAACTCTAATAATCGTGACTTATTATTAAAAGAAAAACACAACTAAAAATATATTTTCATTATTGAAAATTATAAACGGTGCCTTGAGATATTAGAGCGTTATGTGATCGGCTTGGGTCCAGATCAGGCTGTTCTATTTGACCAGCTCTGCACAAGAACAAGCACAGGTAAAACTGGAGATCAGGCCGACCAAAATGGAAAGCTATATACAAGTAGTAACAGGTCAGGCTACACCCTACGTGTGGTGAGGGTAAAGCTATACACAAGTAGTAACAGGTGGGGTATTGTTCACATGACCTCTAATAACTCCCCATCCCCAAGTAGTGTAATGGATCCAACCATAGCACGTTATGACATGGGATTCTCTAAGAGGGTAGCAACTCCCCTTTGGAATCGGTGTCTATTCATGTACAAGGACAATAGTCAAGAATGAGACATATACCAGTATACCAGAATAACCAGGAGTAACATCTCATGACGGGATCCAATGTATACTAGTTCGTGCATCCTCGTGTCGAGAATCAAGTAAAATACTACAACCGAATCGGATATAGTAGATATCAAAGCAATGAAAACTATCAGAGATTGTACTCACCTCGATTGGGTTAAATTTGACGTACGCGACATGAACGTGTCGACACAAGGTAGGTACAATGCTATGCTCCAGAAGATGGTCCCAGACGACGGCACGGGCAGTTCCAATAAGTCCAGAAAAGTCTAAATAGCCTAGTTCGGTATATAGAAGTCAAAAATCATAGTTCGGCACGATATTCGAATCAAGAAGTAGGAAAACAACTATAATAATCGTGACTTATTATTAAAAGGAAAACACAAATAAAAACATATTTTCATTATTGAAAATTATTTATACTAGTAAAAGCTATATTTTGTAAATAAATATTATCATCCATTTTGGAAAACTATTTATAGTATTATAAACTATATTGTAGTGGGCAAAACATAACCCAAAACCTAATATCATCAACAACAACAACAATAATAATAATAATAATAATAATAATAATAATACCCAAAAGTTATACATATATCTATATATTTAATTCCTCTCTCTCTCTCCCTATATATATATATATATATATATATAAATAATAAAAAAAATAATAAAAAATAATAAAAAAAATAATAATAAAAAATATATATTATATATATATATATATATATATATATATATATATATATATTTATATATATATATATATATATATATGTTCCCATTGTTAAAGCAAATGGCACAGCCGAAACAATTTAGTTCAATTTAAATAGTGGAAATAGGCTCAAAACTATATATTTATTTTAGAATAGCTGAAAAATACTAGGTTAATATATTTAGAGTTTCCAACCCTAATTTGAAAATAATTTTAGGGCTATGCCCATTTTGAAATATCAAACTTTTATTTTTAGCAAATATTCATTTCTTTAACTATATTTTAAAATAATAATACAATAACAACTATTCCTAAAACAAGGATAATAATAATGATTGTCAATAAATTCATAATATTAACTATTGATAGTAATAGAAATCAAAATTATCATGGTAATCCATATTAACAACATTGATTTACAACACCTTAACCTACTAACCCTAAATCCAGTAATCCTAAATCCATAGCACAACAGTAATTTAGTCCTAACTCACTGCATTAAATAAACATAAAATAAGCATTTAACCCAAACCCCTACTAAATGAATATAAGGGAATATTAACCCAAATCCCTAGTATTGGGATGTCAAATCCTTAAATAACAAAAAGGAGGAAATAGCTCTGCTGATCTCCAAAACTAAATAACGAAGGGGGAAGAGAGAGGGGGTGCTCACCAGCAAGAGGGGGGATTCGACGGCCGGGCGTCTGGCACGGTGGGTGGAGGACTCGCATGGATCTGGTGATGGTGGGAACGGGTCAATGCTGGCGTCGTGAGGAGACACGTCGAGCGGGGCGGGCGGCTCTTGGGAGAAGCGGCGCCAGAAAGCTCCATCACCAGTCAGGATGGAGAAGACAGGGGGCAGTAGTCGCCGCGACAGCCGGTGAGTTGGTCATCTTCTTTCTCTTTTCTATTTCTTCTTTGGAATGGGTGGTGGGGTTGCTTCTGTGATGGTAGCGGTCGGCTGACAAGAGGAAAGGAGAGAGGTGATGGTGGTCAATGCTGGTGAACGGATGATGATGGAGGATCGGTGGTTGTTGTGGTGGAATGGGGATAACGGATGGGGTTGGGACAGTTCAAATCTGACAAGGCTAAATCTGGTGGTCGACGCGTGGCGGAGGAGATTGGATGGGTGGCGGCCAAGTTTGGCAACGGGATCGGGTGTGGTCCAGGTGGGAGAGACGATGGTCGGGTATGGAGAATAGGGGATGGTGGCAGACTAGAGTGGCCGGCTCTAGGCTCGGGATAGGAGGTCGGGGGCTGGTAAAGCTGTGCAATGGTTGTGGTGGTGCGTGGCTTGCCGGAATTGCAGTGGTGGCTAAACCAGAAAGTGAGAGGGAGGTGTCGATAGTAGAGTGGATGGTCGGGCGGTCGAAAGGCAATGGCAAGGGGTCGAGTCGACTGAGCCTGTTGCATTGGATGGGTGGCGGCTACAGGATGAGTAGGGATTAGAATTTGTTTTGCTAAGATGTTAAAATATTGGGAGCGTCCAATATTTATAGAGTAGAGTAGAAACCCTAAGGGTAACTTGTAAAATGTAATAGGCGGAAAATTTAGTAAAAAAATAACTACTAACCATGGTACTAACAACTAACATTTTGTTATGCATTCATTTCAATTAGTCAATATATATATATATATATATATATATATATATATATATATATATATATATATATATATATATATATATATATATGAGATGTGGGTCTGGATCCCTCTCGCAGGAGAGTCCGCCCCCTCCGGCCATGGCCGGTGGCCGACCGGCCCCGGACGCCCCCACTCCCGTCGGGCGCTTCCCGCCTTCTCCGGCCTCCCAGGCCTTCTCGCCCGGCTGGGTCCCCCCCCGTGGAGAGGCTCCCCCCCTTCCCTGGCCGGGGTTTGCCAGTCATGCGGCGGGTACTCCCCCTTCCCCTCTCTTCCTCGGAGACGACGCCGCCCTCGGCGTCGCCGGATCCGCCGGTCCCAGCGCCCTCGGCCGTCGCCGGGACCGTCCCTCCTCGGCCCTCCGCCTATCTTCTTCGGCGCCCCGCCGCTCCCAAGGGTCGCCGTCCCGGCCGCAGCGTCTCCTCCTCCCTCGACAGCCACTGGCGCTCCTCCGGCCCAGGCTTCCCCCGCCCGGGCAGTCGGACGCCCACCTGCAGCCCCTCCTCCCGAGCCCCTTCCCGCTTCGGCTTCGGGCAGCCCCTCCGCGCCCCCTCCCCCTCTCGCGCCTCCTTCCGCCTCGTCTGAGGTTCCCATCTCAGAGCCTCCCGCCCCGGCCGAGGTCCTCATCTCCCATCCTGACTCCCTTTCCGCCGTGCCCGCCGTCGCGGCCGAGGATTTCCTCCCCCACCCCGACACCCAACTCGCCGCGCCGTCCTCCCTCTTGGCTGAGGCCTACGCCTACGCCCAAGCCCCACCGGTGCTCCCTTCCTCCGCTCAACCCTCGGCCTCCCTTCACCATCCCACCGTCCACTCCTCGTCGTCGGGTTCCTACTGGCAGGACCCTACCACCCTTCGGTGGTACTGGGTTTCCGCCCCCGCCCGGACGGCAGTGGCCCACTGGCCATCCTATGGCCCCGGAGGAGCAGGCTTTCCCTCAGCGCCGCAGTGGGGGACGCTCCGGTACCTCTAGGCCTTGCCAGGCCACCCTCAGCTTGCCTTGGCGCGGACGCGATCCTCTTCCTCCTGCGAAGCCATGCCCTCCGGCGGCTCCTCCGTCGTCAGGGCCACTCAGCCCCCTATGGCTTCCTTTCTCGCCGCCGCAGCTTAGCCCCCCCCCCCCGCCGTCGTTCGTCGCTGCTGCCATCCGTGCCAGCTCCCCCTCTGGGTCGAGCTATCTTGTCGGCGGCCGCCCTTCCCCTCCGCCTCGTTTGGCTCCTCCTCCTCCGCCTACTCTCGCCCGCGCTCGGGGTTGGCCCCTCCGTCCCCGGCTCATCGCCTCGCCGACGGGGTTTCGTCCCTTCGCCGTCGCCGCGGCGTTGCTCGGTGCCGCTCCCGGCGTCTCTCGCTGGCGTCGTGGCCCCTTTCGCCGTGCCGCGGCCCCCGCCGCCGTGTCTCTCCCCGCCACCCGGTGGCGCCTCCCTCCCACACTGGCGGGTGAGAGCCCCGAGGCCCGCTCCTCTAGGGACCAGCGCTGGGCCCGCCCCCCATGCGTCTAGGGCCCCGCACCTGGCCAGGCCCCCTCCCCCACGCGTCTCGGGCCCCGTGTCCATCCGTTGGGTCGCGTGCGGCTTTTTTCTCTTTTGTTTGCTTTTGTTTGAATTTTGTCCTTGGTTCCCGCCTGTGGGATCCGATGTGTGGTTGGGTGCTTTGAATAAAAGCTTTTTATTAAAATATATATATATATATATATATATATATATATATATATATATATATATATATATATATATATATATATATATGTATACAAAAACTATATTTTGGCAAACATTTATTTAATAAAATATTTATAACTTGTATAAATCTAAGGAAATTAGCAAAAAATCTATTGTGATAAAATCTTGTATAACCGTTTTCCAAAACCAAAGGCGCGATAAAATATCAGTAGCGAAATACAGTCGAAAAATATATTCTCAAAAATTAAAATCACACGATTTTCAAAACTTAGAAAAAATCAAGAGAATTTTTCTTTTAATATTCATAAACTTTCAGATTTCCAACGAAGGTTACAAATCTACCCACCTTAAAGAAATTTCGTCCTCAAAATTTAAGGCTAGCGAGGGATCAAAACACAATGGAGAATTTAGTCAATAACCTAGACGCGATCAAAGAATGACAACTATGGCACGATCAAGATAATCAATTTAAAATCATTTATGCATGACTAGTGATTTTAGCACGATAAAACGTAATATGATCAATATCGTTTAGACACGATTTAGAAATAAATATAAATCATTTTGGCACGATCTTAGGCATGGTTGGCATAATCGAAGAGGGAATTCGAGATTCAAGTATCGAACAGTCAGTAAAGTTTAGGCTTGATAAAAATCAGGCTTAAGTATGGTGTCACGACCCGCACCCGGTTTAGGGGCACGAGAACGTGAGTACGTCCAGCCTACGTCGCAGTGTCGGCGGTAGAACGTTGTTCTAGGTCACAATAGCAACTAAACACAATATAATATACTCTCCAAATGGAGGACAATCTCAGAAGATACAACTCAATCATATAAACTAGAGGTAGATAAATGGCACGATAAGATAGATATAAAGTCCACAGAATGAGATACAACCTGAAGAAATAAGTCTAAGTGTATAACAACACCAAAATCCCAACATCTGAATAATACATCTCATGAAAAGACAACAAAAGTAAGATAAGATAAGCCTAGCAGTCTATCCTAGGTAATAGGGTTGTATCCTCAGCACAAGCTGGATCCTCCTGAGGGTCCATGTCGTAAGTGTCATCTATACCAGCTCCGTAATAGGTGGGACATAACTCCTCCTCATCCTCTGTGATATTTTCAATAGGTCCAGTCAGGACAGGAGAAAATACATAACTCTCACGCAGTTCATATCATCGTAGGAAATGTAAAACAAGCAATAGAATAATACACATAAAGTGCTGTAAGAGCTGTACATGATAGTAAAACAGATGAATCTGAGAATACAAGAGTTTTATAAGAAAATAAGAACTGTAAGTAATATAAGTGATTTAGAGCACAAGATGGTTATGTAGTCGGCTTGGGTTGCACATGCCTAAGTTAACTGAGTTGCACATAAAAAAGTAACAGAGTTGCACATAATAGAAAAAGATCACATAACCATTTATACTCACCCCTACCTCCAATCAATACACAAGGATCCAGTCAAGTTACGTTACGTACATGATTTATTGGTTATACACGAGGCACATATGAGAATATGGCATACATGAGAGCACATAAAAGTACATGAGAGCACATGAGCATACATGATTACACATGAGAGTACATGAATAACATGAATGCATGGAGCACAGGATGTACATGAAACACATGACATGAAGTACCCGATGCACCTGTTAAGGAGAATAACATCTCATGAAGAGATCCATATAGTACCAATCTGTGATAACAATGTGTCAACATCAAGTAATGTAATCTAGAGCAAGAATATAAGCCCTAACAAGTATGAAACGATCAGAGAATATACTCCCTTGATATCCTGAATGACTGATGAGAACAGATGCCCGAACCGGAGTAACTAAGTCCTATTTAGATCAACACAGGTTACAAAGTGTCCAAGATGTAATAAATGAAGTTCACAATGCATTATACATTATTATAGGTCATTTTTGGTCAAAATCGACTTTTGGTCAACTCTAGCCCACGTTCTAGTCAAACTAGTCGACTAGTCTAGGGTTTAGTCAAACTCTAGTCTACAAGAGCAAATAGGTCTAGTGAGTCAATTCTAAGGTTTAACTCAACACTACCTCAAGCAAGCTAAGATGCCAATATACAATATATAAATAGATATCTTATAGATATACAATACCCCTATATGCACTATACATATATATATCCTCACTATATCCATATATGTAAATATAACATACTTATAGACCCATATCTATATATATATATATATATATATATATATATATATATATATATATATATATATATATATTATATATATATATATTATATATATATATATATATATATATATATATATATATATATAAATATATATAAATATATATATATATATATATATATATATATATATATATATATATATATATATATATATATATTTTTATATATATATATATATATATATTATTTTTTGGAACACTAGGATTTTATTGATGATCATGAGTACCAACTCAGGTTACAAAATGAGTTCCAGCTTCTATATATATATATATATATATATATATATATATATATATATATATATATATATATATTCCGATAACAAAAGGTACAAAGATCTTATAGATCAAGATTAGTAACATGAGAACATCTAATCATTGCTTTCTTCACTTGACGACAAACTTCAGCAATCAACTGATCAGACGAGAAGGAGTAAGCTTCGTATCTCCATTTGTTACGATTTTTCTACAATACCCAACAAATGGCACCAACCACCAATTGTTTCATATGCTTCTGTCTTCTTCTCTACCAAGTTTGTAGCCTCTGCATAACATCCACCCTGTTAACCCGAACGCCAAATTTCGATTGAAAATATTGCCAAACAGTAGCAGCTAAGTCTCCCGAACTGAATATATGCTGAATAGATTCAGCTTGTCGGTCTTGACAGCAATGACAAGCCGAAGCCAAAGAATAGCCCAGATTGACTAAGTTATCATCAGTAGGAAGCTTGTTAAAGATGATCCGCCACAGCAGTATAGACCACTTGGTCGGCATACATTTGTTCCAAGCATTGTTAAGGAAGGCTTGCTGAGGAAATTGAGCTCGAACAGTGCTCCAAGCCGAAGCAAGAGAGAAGTTACCTGACGGGTTTTGAGTCCACCTAAGCTGACCCAAAGCATCCTCATCAATGAACTCGTCCCCAAGGTGACGCCCTTTGATTAGTCGCTTCCAAACATGAGATGCAGCTGAGGTATTCTCAACATCACTAGGATGAGACATAGAGCAATATTTGGCTTTGAAAAAAGTAGCCCATAGAGAGTTTGTCGATCTCAGTTTCCACTATAGCTTGACAGTCATAGCATCCATAACATCCACCAACCGTCTCACGCCCAGGCCCCCTTCAGTAATAGGCCTAGCCACCCGATCCCACCAAAGCCAAGTACGCTTAGGTAAGCCATCCTTGGACCCCCAAAGGAAGCTATCAAGCATGCTTTCAATACGATTAAGAACAGAAATAGGGGGATTGCTAGCTGATAAGCAATGAACTGGTATAGAAGTAAGAATCGATTTGATAAGCACAAGTCATCCACCATACGATAAGATCTTGTTTTTCCAGCCTGAGATCCGAGAACGAATTTTGCAAATCAGCTCATCATACATACCAGCATTCATGTGCCCCATAGAAATAGGACATCCCAAATATACAATAGAACCATTCTTCAATTGAAAGCCAGTCATCTGTTGAATTTTTGCAGCTCTACAAGGTTCCACCTTCTCCGATAAAATCATAGAAGATTTAGAAGCATTGACTTGTTGTCCAGAATTAACTTCATAGGCATGGATCACCTCCATCAGAAGCCGAATGGAATGCTTATCCGCACCAGTAAATATGAGAAGGTCATCTGCATAAGCAAGATGAGAAATCTTGGGGCATCCTCTCGGCGAATAGTAGCCTGAAAAGCCATTGACAGTATTCAAATGGATGAGATTACGAGTAAGTGCCTCAGCTGCAATGATAAGTAAAGCTGGGGAGATAGGATCTCCTTGGCGAATCCCACACTGCCCGTGGAAAAAGCCCGAAGAACGACCATTAATAAGAGTGGAAAACCAAATGTTATCCATCAAATGGAGGATCAGTGTGCACCATTCATTACTAAACCCGAACTGTTTCATCACCCGAAGAAGAAAAGCCCAACTAACCCGATCATAAGCTTTGCTCATATCAAGTTTGATTGCCAAATTGCCTCCCCAATGTTTGTGATCCAAAACAACAATCATTTCCTGAGCCAAGACAATATTGTCCACTATTTTCCTACCCCTAACAAATCTACTTTGTTCTGGAGAAATAATGCGGGGCAGAATCTCAACAAGCCTCCTCGCAAAGAGTTTGGAAATAATTTTGTTAACAAAATTGCAGAGACTAATGGGTCGATAATCAGTAAGAGATTTTGGTTGTTTGTGCTTAGGAATGGGCAATAGATAAGTACTTGTAAATGATATAGGCAGAGCAAAGCCATCCATGAATAAACAAATCGCATCAAAGATGTCGATCCCAATGATGTCCCAGCAAGCAAAAAAGAATGAGCCAGTAAATCCATCTGGACCCGAGGTACTATTAAGATCCATGCACTTAACAGTAGCTAAGAGTTCCTCCATAGTTGGTTTGGCAGTCACACCCTCATTGTCATCTTTAGTAATAATGTTAGGAATATGCTGGAAATAATCTTCATAAAGAACTAAATGAGGAGGAGTGAAGATCTTACAATAATAATCATTTGCTTCTTGCTGAATATCTGGTAAAGTAGAGAGAGCCCGACCATCCGAAGTATGAAGATGATGTATATGAAGCCGATTACGCTTAGAAGAAACACATGAATGATAAACCTTCGTATTCCTCTCGCCGTCCTCGTCCCACTTCACCCTAGCTTTCTGTTTCCAATAGGAGTCCTCAATACGCAAACGCTGTTTCAAGTGAGCCCGAGCAAGGAGCCATTGAGGGCGAAGGGATGGATCAACCTCACAAGCAGCCTCCAAAGCAGTAACAGCATCCTCCGTTTTCTTGACTTCCTGAAAAATATTACCAAAAGTTGATCTACTCCATGCAGATAATGCCTTTCTGGTAGCCGCAAGACGAAGGCCAACCCTAACCAAGCTGTTGACATTATCAATTGAGCGTCATGCCACTTCAACAACTGAAAGGAAACTAGCATGGTCCTTCCAAAAATGGAGAAAGCGGAAAGGATGGGGAGAATTAGGTTTTTCGCCCTCCAATGACAGTAAGAGAGGTGCATGATCCGACTCTGATCTGTTCAAATGAGACACTGACGAACATGGAGCCCAGTCAAGCCATTTGGAGTCCTATATATATATATATATATATATATATATATATATATATATATATATATATATATATATATATATATATATATATATACCCACATGTATAAAATCTATGGTAAATCCCAAAACCCATGACTATATACATATAACCCATGACTATATACATATACCTATATATAAATAAAGCCAAATCCTATATCTCAATATAGATGAGATACCCAACTAGTCTATATCTAGGCTAATCTCTAACTCACAACTGTATATATATATATATAACAATCATATATATCAAAATACATAGTATTATATATATATATATATATATATATATATATATATATATATATATATATATATATATATATAAACTCAAAATATATATTAAGACCAGCTCAGAAATCTGAAGATCAACTTTACGCTACACTCCCCACATGTATCAGAAATCTGAACCACTAGGTATTACACGTGTTCAGAGTGTACACAACACGAGTGTCTACCTACCAGTGTCAACCCATGTCCATACATGTCCAATTTGGTGTCAAACCAAAGTGTTGAACATGTATCAGAAACCTAGGCATGCACTGCGTGCACCCATGTCGAACACTATAGGACACAACGTGTTGACTCAAATGTCTCATGCTCGTGTCAGTAGATAGGCTAGGTATAGGTGTTCGTGTCAGTGTCCCTGAGTCATATCTACAGTGCGTCTTGTGTTGTGTCCAGCCACGTACCAGTGGCCCTTGTTCACGTATGTGTGTCTGGACGTAACAGTGCAAACACGAGAACTTTGTGAATACCAAACCAAATCGACCCAAACTTTGGGTACACCCTATCAGATACTGCCTCCACCTACATGCCAAATACCAAGTGTCCACGTGGCGTGTCCATGGAGATACAGCATTCAGGTAGCAGGACAATGCACACTGTGTGTGCAGACCTCCCCGTGTCCGATTTCGATACGAAAACGTATCCAAATCCAGCTCAGTCACAGAGATTATCAATCTATAAATAATTAGCTACAAAGTCATGTAATTAGTTTGGAAATTTGTTAAGATTAATTCCTATGTGACATTTCACCAAATACTTTACACTACACTACGATAGCCTCCGGTTCTCATACTAAATGAATTCGATTTGAACCCAAACTTGGCCTAGGGCTAGGGGGACCCTAAATGAATGATTCTGTGGAATGAAATTAGAACATTAATAGGTTTAGAGGCCATTACCTATTGAGAGTTGGAATCTCAATGTAAATGCACTTGAGACCAAGATCACTCCACTTCCAATGGTCAACTTGCTCCAAATCCTCGCTAGCTAGCTCCTAAAGGCTTCCTCTACACTAGGGGAGTGTATTGCAATTGATTAGGCTCAATTTGGAGTTGATTTGGATAAAGGGGGTGAATTTGGGGAAGAACACAAATTTGGGTTTTAAGAGTGTAATGAAAAGAGGCAAAGTGTGCTAACATGATGTTATATAGAGGGGTTGCCTATGGTCGGCCACAAGTAATATCTAGGGTTAGGGTTGATGTTCACATGAATTAAAGGCCTCTATATGCATAATTTAAGCCTTTCTGGTAAAGGCCCAAGTAAAGATTAGGGTTTCAAGCTAAATATCTACTTAGCCATAATATGTAGATATTACTAACCTTGTCGTCTAGTTGGAAGCTACTAATGAAATATCTAGGCTCATGATTAACATCTAGATTAGGGCAATGCTAGGTTAAGGCCTAACATATTAATTAGTACATTATTAATCAATCAAAAGTCACAAATGACCAAAATACCCTTCGGCTAAAAAGTGATAATTAGCTAATCTAATCACATTAGTTAGGTCTCCATGGCCATGGTTAGTCTCTAGGCTAAGTAGTTCTAAGATTTCACTAGCATAGGACACAATCACAATACATCACTTGAATATTATAAAAATAATCTAAAATTCACCAATTAGTCATTATCATGATTTAAATCGATTATTCTTTAACTAACATGATCAATTTTACAAAAGTTCAAAATTACTCTTATTTTAGAAAAGTGGTAGTTACAAGTCTACCCCCTTAGAAAAATTTTGTCCTCGAAATTTAGGTCTGTTGTACTCCTCTTAGGGTCACGTCCCCAACAATCATGGTCTCAGAAAATTTTACCCAAATCATACAATTTGAAAGAATAACATACAGGGACATGGCAGGCAATATCAGTCTGGGGTCTCATCTAGCCATACTAGTCATACTACAGCACTAAGCAATCATAAGGTATCAAACATACAGCAACATGGTAGGGTGCAGCAATCAGCAAGACATGCTAAGGTCTAGGTCAAGAACTCACCTCCAACTAGGTCTGGTGACTAGAACTCTTCATGGAGGCGGGGCCTTAATCCCCAAGGCACTTCTCATGAATCATGTTCTTGTTAAAACTCTTCTTCCTTTTTTTATTTTATTCTCCTCTATCAACTTAATCATCCCGAAATTTAAATTCCTACACCTTGTCCTAACTAGGATCCAAAATCTCTAAATCAAATTTATAAAATCTTCGAACTTGTTCAAATCACTGTCCTCGAAATTATTCGAAGCTAATACTACTATGTCATGAAGGAACTTATTCTCCATTATAAAATCAACCTTCGTATTTCCTTCACGTACATCTTCAAATATTATCCTTCTTAAATTTTTAAAACCTCCACAAAATCTTTAATTAATTTTTTTTATAACTCAAAATTCGTGTGTTCACTATGTTCCTAGTCATCCTCTTACCAACATCTTCTTCAATTTTGTATCATCATCGCATTACACTTAAATTCTCTTCTCCATTTCAAAATTCCTAAATTTAGCATCACAACCTTTAGTGAAATATCTCGAGAATCAATACCCTAAAATTATTCAAGTTCACAAAAACAAACCGACCTCGAATATCCTTATTATTTCTAAAGTACACCTACAAAATATTACTGTTCTAATCATCAATATATACATCCTAACATCCTTCTGGTCAGTCGGAGGGGTCACTACCTCCTGAGCAATAGGAGGTGGAAACACGGTCTCAGTTATATCTGAAACTACAGCTACGCTTAGGGGACAGGCTCCGATCATGGGTGTCATACTGGAAAATATAAGAAAAATAATAAATCATCAAGGTTGTAAGGCAGTCTATCATCCTATATGAAAACTAGTGATTATAATCAGCAGAGAACTAGCTACAAGTTTTACTATTCTAATGCTAGAGCTATACTATCAACTCTAAAATAAAGGCCTAACACAAGTCATCAAATGATTGTACTATAAAGAATTATATCTAAATGATGTTCTACCAAGAATTAGACTAAATAAATAAAATTATCCCTACTCCTAAGTTAATTGATGACGGAAAACATTTTTTTTAAAATAAGAGATAGAGATGATATGCTTAAAAACCTTCTCAAGATACAATCTGATAATCATATATGTCTGTCCAAAATTGTGATACTCAGAATTCTCGTCATACTATTAAGCAAGGCTGCGATAAATCATAGAGTCCGCAACTAAGGTATATACCTCTAGAATCATGGTATTTAAAATTTTTGTATTGCTGCATGCTTGGCTACGAAAATCTTAAATTCCCACACCCGAGAAATATATCCAAAATCAGACTCTATATCTTCGCCATACCAGCTAATATGGCTGTAGAAGACTCTAGATTCCATAACTGAGGTGACCTAGCCCATAAGATTTATCTTGGTAGAGAATCAAGACAACAATGAACACCAAGAATCAAATTCAACAACTAACAAGGAAGGTAGACAGTAAATGTTGGAATCGAATTTCGAGATAGTTTATAATGAGATTCTCAAGGGTCATCCCAGGAATCTCTCAAGGAATTCTAACTGTGATTGATTATCCTCTTACGTTAAAGCCAATTCCTTATCTCTTACTGCAGGCGCGCAGCAGTACAACTAATCGTCGTACTACCACGACTTCGTACTAATGCGAATCTCGACCTGCATGGGCCACTACTAAAAATGTGTCACGATCGGTACCCAATTTAGGGGCACGAGAACTTGGGTAAGTCCAGCCTACGTCGCAGTATCGACGGTGTAGAAGCATGAAAATTTTATCAATCTTGACAACCATGCACCCAAGCCAGGGAGTCATATACGCCCAAGCTATGGATTAATATGTGCCCAAGCCAGGAAGACATATGTGCCCAAGCCAAGACAGCCCATATGCACCCAAGTCACCAGAGCAAGCTATGCGCCCATACTGGACTCCTCCAGAAGGGGAGGTATAGCCCTGTATCAGGCTATGCGCCCAAGTCAGGACATCCTCCGACTCGATCAAACCCACGATCCATCGTGCACTGAAGCATACGGCCACGTCAGTCTCCACGAGCAGTTGTACACCGAAGCATACGGCCACGTCAGCCCCACGATCAACCCACGATTACGCAGTATGTATGCGCCTACACTCTATGCGCCCAAAGCAGGACTATGCGCCCACATAAAAATCAGTGTATTTTCTTATATGGGTGCATAACATCATTCCAGCACAAAAATGACTATAAAAAGGGGTCTCATACCTCTTCAAAGGACAGAACAGAGAGCATTTCAAGAGCCAAATTGCTGTACTTCTTGCCAGTTAGCCGAGAGCTAGCAATTTTCTTAGGTTTTCTTCTATATTTGTAATCGGAGTGTCAACGGAGTAAAGGAGCAACTGTCGCTCGATCTCCATCGTCCCATTCCCCAGAATTTTTTTTGTACTCTGAGATCCTCAGCGTAGGATCTCTTAGGCGTACTCGATTTGTGGTACCTTGTGCCAATAAGAAAAGACAGTATTTCTTCTTCTTTTTTATGTGTGTCAATAAAAATGGCGACTCAGCTGGGGACTACCTTTTCTTCTGATGAGAAGGTGGTGATGCAATCCGATACCAATAAAATGGGAAGAACTCAAAAGATGTTGATCGTGAAGTTCGATCTGCAGGGGTTTGAAGAGATGCTCTCGAGGGACGGCTCTACTCCCTCAAAATTAGTAAAGCCAAACAAGTCCCGCAAGACTTGGCTTCCGAAGGCTCGTTGTCCATATCCTGCCAGTGTCATAGAAGATATGCAACCGAAGGACTCTGTCACGTGGGCGCATAGGCCTTCAACGTGGGTGCATGGAGCTCCTCTGTGGGCATATAGTTCTGCCACAGAGGCTCCTGACATAAAGAAGGCGCATACTTTTCCGGGATCTACTAGCCCAGCGACTTTTCTCTTATGCAATCTATAATAGAGTGTTCAAATCTTGATACTTGGCAAAGGAAAATACTACAATGCCAGGAATCAAAGTGTTCGATGCTCTGGACAAACTCAGCGAGGCCAACAAACAAAGGAGACAAAACTGGAAGAAAATAGTGCTGCTTCACCAAGCATGCACCCAAAGCTATGAACCCAAGAGGTTATGTGGATGCATAACTCCGGCCAGAAGACTTCTATCTTCGACAGATTATGCGCCCAGGGTCATGCACCCAAGGCTATGCGCCCAAGCTCTACAGACCCATACTATGCGCCCACATCTAGAAAGCTCATGCATGCTGCCAAGACTTTTGGAAAGCATGCGCCCAAAGGCAAACTCCAGGGTCTGTACGCCCACAGCAAAAAGACAGGCCCCAACGCGTATAGCACGGGAGTGTCTTCAAGGTTATCATAGAACTTAGGTGTGGGGGTTGTCCCTGCACGTGAACTAAGTCCGGACGCACCAACTTTTCTTACAAACCCATATGCAAAGCTCGGCGATACATGTGACATGGGTTTTAAGGCAAAACTCCCTTCTGCTGACTTATGCGATATGATAAATTATAAGCGTAAAGCGAGGAAGGATATGGCAATTCATGGTGTACATCCATGCACCAGTATTGTCATCAACTGTTGCTGCTCTAAAGCAACGATAGTGCCTCAGAGGCAGTCCGTGTTTCGATGACTTCATCGCTCTGATGATGAAAAGTCGCCGTGTGTTTCATCCAACATGGCTTTATGGGGTCCTCCTTACGGGAGCTCCAATCAAAAAATGTGGACCACAAACCCAACTTTTTCTCTCAGTTCTACGAATAGAAGAAGAAGAAGTCTGCCAATAGATAGCCAGCGAGCTGTTACATCTGAAGGAGTCTATATGGGTACTCGGTCAAGGACGAGAGTCCGTATAGATGATGAGGACTCCCAGGCAGGAGGTGATGATCCTTCAGCTAGGGGCAGTATTCCCTCAGAGTCTGAAGCAGATGACCTTCACACCGGGGGTAGCCTTCCAGATGACGATGATCTTTTCGAGTCTAATAGTGACTATCTACCTCCCCTACCTGAAGATGAGGGACTTTTTAACTCAGAGATAGACAGTATCAGCACCAGTTGTACTATTTCCTCTATTCATTCTCACATGTTATCTACGTACATGGCGGATGAAGAGAGACCTGAAGAAGCCAATGATCAGACCAACAAATGGCTAGAGGGTCTTAAAATAATATTTGCCAAGATCACTGATATGCTTACCAGTATCTTGGTTGTCCAAGCTGCTGGGGCTGTTCCTCCACCTCAACTAAACGTCTCAACACACGTTAGTCTTGCTCATAGCAACAACCCTCCTTCACTACAGAAGGAGTATCATTCCGTTGTTCCGCCTCCAAATCTTGTAAATGCTGGGTCACCAATGATGCCTGACAATCATACAGTAGCCGTTTCTCAATATCTGCTTAATCAACAGGATGTAATTGATTCTCTTATTGCCCGTCTCGATACCATCTCACACAAAGACGAGCTTCATAAGATGGGGATATCTCTACATTATCCTCCTGAATGAAAGAATGCTACTTGCCTTCCTAACTACAAGCTACTGACGCTAAATTCATTTGATGGGATGACTTCTCTTTGCCAACACATGACAAACTTCAACATGCATACTCTACACTTACCCAGGGACGATCCGTTCTTATCAAAGCTATTTATTAGCACCTTGTAGGGGTAGCTTTTTAATGGTTCTGCAGTCTGCCTGACAGTTGTATTAATTTCTTTAAAGATTTGGAGAGGTTATTCCTCAACAGGTTCATGAAGAGTGGCATGCATATTAGTATGTCCACCCTCATCGAGACCAAGCAAAGGAGGACTGAATCTATTATTTCTTTCATCGAATGCTTCAGGCGACTAGCATTGAAGATTTCCTTCGGTATACCAGACTCAGAACTCATGAATACTTGTCGACATAACTTCCTTCCTACAGTGAAGTTCTGTATGGGTATACATAAGTTCGATACATGGCGTGCTTTCATTGGGGCCGCTGATGCTGCTAAAAATGACATCCCTAATATGGATTTACTGGGGTTGAAGACACCTAAATCTGAAGACAAAGGCAAGCACCTTCAAACTATCCCTGTCCGTATGGGTAAAAGGAAAGAAGTCTTGAAGGTCGACATTTCCAAGGGAGCTTCCAATTCTTAGGGCGCTCTTGACGAACCAAAGGAGACTTTTTTCCTTTGATGAGGATGATGTTATTACCATTTTTCACACATTGACGAAGGATAATAAACTGACATTGCCTCCACCACGACGTCCTGCGGAGGTGAACCAACTCAATGATCCCAAGTACTGTCTTTATCATCAGTACGTGCACCACTCTACCAAGGATTGCATCATCCTGAAGAAGAAAATACAACAATTTATCGACTACCAAGTAATCAACCTAGAAGCTGAAGACAGGGTCGTATCTTCTAACATGATCTCTCTTCAATTTGGTGACTTTCCTTCCACAGAAGTCCCATACGGCGTAGTCCCAGTCCCCAAGGCAATAATAGAAATCGTCAACCTGCCGCCAGCTCGCAACTCAACTTTGGTGCCAGTCACAACTGAACGTGGTGAGATCATATGGGTCTATCCGGACCTTGTGCAAGAAATGACGTAGGGGTGGTATCTTCCAAAGTAAAGAGGGGCAAAAAATACAAATTATGCCATATGGTGTCTTCTCCTATTTATGAAGTTCTATCTAGCGAGTCGCAATCAGGAAAGGCTTACCTACGGACTTATGACCCTGCACAAGAAGATGCTGTACCTTCTCAAGCTTCTCTTGCTCCACGAGTTCAGAAGCCGGTCCGTCTAAGCCTTTAACTACCGACAAAGCCAAGTAGAAGGAGATGCAATTTGACAAGTCTCTGAAGGTGCCAACTCCCTAAGCATGGATCGGCCTTACAACTTTGACATACTGGAACAGCTGGCCAATACACCTGTCAGGTAGTCTTTGTTCGATCTATTGCGACTCTCCAAAGAAACGCAAAAGGCCTTATGTGAGGCATTACTGCATGCCGACTCTTATCTCACTGAAATCAAAGCCCCTGCTGAAGATCCCGTCTCCTATCCTCACTGCCACAGTACCATGAAAGTGGTGCCCAACATCACCTTTTCACAGGAGGACGTGCTATTCAAAAATAATCATCATGATAGACCTCTGTACTATATAAGGTACATCAGGGCGATTAAGGTGGATCGGATGCATATTGATCCAGGTTCCTCCCTCAGCATCATTCCTAGAAGTTTACTCCAAATTCTAGAAATTCTTCTGCACAAGCTATCTACAACCAATACAACTATCATGGCTTTCAATGTCGAAAGAAGCCACCCGGGCAAGATCCGTCTCAAGTGCCAGATTGGTGATCTCCGAACAGAGGTTTCTTGTTATATAATCGAAGGCAATGTATCATACAATGTCTTGTTGGGACGTCCATGGATACACGAGAACATGATCGTTCCTTCTATACTTCACCAGTGCTTCAAGTTTGTCAACGGTGATGGCATCGTAAAGATGGAGTTTGCTGATGTCGATCCTTTTAAGGCATTGAAGCCTACTACGGAGATTCGATACTTTATCAATCTCAGCCTCCCAAAGACGACGGCAACGAGGCTGACGATGAAGCTGAAGTGAGTTCATCTGCCAGTGATGGTCCCCTGATTATCCGAGTCAAAGGACGTACTACTCCAAAAAGTACACCAAAGCCTCTCATAATCTGGGTTAAAAAGAAGAATCCTGATAAAGTCAAACTATTGACCATCACTCTCAGCAAAACACCTCGGGTGGAACCTGCTGAAGTCCGTCCTCCTAATCCTGAAGAGTTACCCTGTGTGGCAAACTTGGCCAAGTCTATGGCTCATGTTCCAGACAATGATCCTCTCAATGAGTTTATCAATACTCAAAATAATGTACCTTCAGTGGATGATGTTATCCCTGAAGAAGAACTTGCATATTTTCTAAGTAAATGTTTATCTTTGAATTACTCCGATGTCTACCAATCTGTAAACCAGTACATAGATACGATATACGCCCTAGATCACGGCATAGGCCCACATCTCTCTACATGTCGGTCACGATGCCTCATCTACAGAAAAAAAAGTCTGGCAAGAAGATATCCACTACTTCATCGTTCCAGCTAGAAAGAAGGGTGAAGAATTGATCATCTTCGATCGAATAATTGGCGAAAGAAAGTTCGTTCTGGACTCTACTTAGTTGATTATGACTCTGGGAAAATACAACTGTTTTGATATAGTTGGCAGGCCAAGAATATCATCTAGAACATAGGATATGATATAAAAAGTGACCAGGGGCTAAACTACGATCAGGGACGACGATCACCAATACGTCACTTCACTCCTCCCAGCAAACCCTAGAACTATTGTCAATAAAACGGTGTTGGTTTGGGTTACGTCACTCCTTCAACAACTCCTGAAGGATCAGATGTCGAAGCAGATCGTTGTTCTCACTCTTCTGATTCTTGCCTCTGGGATTCAGACTCCAGCATTGGAGACATGTTCAAAGCAACTTTGTCTGTCAATATGGTGTCAGTTGACCAAATTACAAATGATGTCCAATCGATCGAGCTTGAACAATGGGCTCAAAAGATGGATACTATGTGGGAGTTACGTTTCGAACAACGTGAACCACCTACCGAAGACGAAGTCGTCCAAGTTAATTTAGGAGATGAATCATCTCTTAAACCAATCTTCATCAGCAAAAGTCTATCTGGCGAAGAACGACAATATCTTATACAGCTTATAAGAGAATACATTGACGTCTTTGCATGGAGCTATGAAGATATGCCAGGCTTGTACCCTAAAGTTGCTATATATCGCCTAAATATCTCGTCCAAAGCTAAGCCAGTGAAGTAGCAGCAACGACGATTCAGACAAGATATCATGGAGGCCATCGAGAGTGAAGTCAAGAATCTTATTTCAAGCGGGTTCATTCGCAAAGAACAACACCCTGACTGGGTCGCTAACATTGTGCCAGTTATAAAAAATAATGGTAAAGTTCGAGTCTGTATCGATTACCGTAATTTGAACGATGCATGCCCAAAAGATGAGTTCTCTCTACCGATCACCGACGTAATAATCGACAATACTTGCAGCTTCGAGCGAATGTCCTTCATGGATGGGTTCTTAGGCTACAACCAGATCAAGATGTTCTCCGATGATGAGAAACACACATCTTTTCGAACACCGTTGGGGTATACTGCTATACGGTGATGCCCTTCGGATTGAAAAATGTAGGGGCGACATACCAGCGAGCCGTGAACACAATTTTTTGCGATTATTTATGCAAAACAGTAGAATGATATATAGCTGATATCGCAGTTAAAAGTCGTCTCAAGGGCAACCACCTCCAAGACTTGAGAACAGTGTTAGAACTAATACGTGCACACCAACTCAAGATGAATCCAACCAAGTCTTTTCTGGGAGTCTCCAGCGGCAAGTTGTTTGGTTTTGTTATCACTTTAAAGGGTATACATCTTGACCCAGAGAAAATGAAAACTATCTTCGATATGCATCCCCCAAGAAACCTCAAAGAGCTACGTGGACTTCAAGGAAAGCTAGCCTACATCAGACGATTCATTTCAAACCTTTCTGGAAGGTGTCAACCGTTTACTCAGCTCATGAAGAAAGGAGTATCTTTCGTCTGGACTGAACAATGTCAACGCGTATTTGACGACTTCAAGAAGTATCTCACAAGCCCCCCAGTATTGGTGGCTCCAATAATGGGGATGAAGTATGTGTAGATAACTCTAGAGGACGGTGAATAGAGTACTTGTGACAATAATGATCAATTAAAAAATCAACTCTATTCAATCCCAACTAGTAAATAAATAATCAGAGTATAATTGCGAAAATTAAATAGAGATCAGAAAGCATACACAGACACAACAATTTTTAACCTGGTTTCCCTCGTGGAGGACTAGTCCAGGCCTGAGAACTCTAGCTCAGGATTGAAATCCAATATTTGTGAAATAGCTTTACAACCACGTGGCTTTACACAGAAGAGCACGCCAACTTCTTGAAATGATCGCTGCGGCGAAACTTGGAATTGTCTAAGTGACTTCTTCAAGACTCTTGCACAAAACTTCTAATTGACTCATACCGAATACCTTGTTGGCTTGGAAAGTTTTGTGGTTAATAGATGAGAAGAGTATGGCTCTTTGGGATGTATAGGCTACAAGAGAGAATAGATGAGAAGATTGGATGGTTTGAAATGGGAGAAAAGGGTGCCTATATATACTAGTCCTGGGAGGCAGAGTTCGGCCGGAACTCTGTCCAAAATTCAAAAATATGGCCATTGGACAACTTGCAATGAGCAATCCCTAAATATTAGGTCCTGGAAATTAGGAGAAAGAGTTCAGCCCGAACTCTGTGTGGAGGCAGAGTTCGGCCCGAACTCTGCCTCCTTGGAGACAGAATGCTCATAGAGCTAAATGGGCTTTGGCAGTTTGGCTTTTTGTTTGTGGAGCATTTTGGTTATCTATCTATGGTTGAGGTACTTAGTGCGACTCAACATACAATATCCAAGACTCAAATAAAATTATAAAAATACATACTTCCGATAAAAAGTTCCAGCAGTATTCATCGAGTAGTCGTCGATGATGATTATCCGACTTGATGTGTGTAAGTCGTCTGTTTTGTAGCTTTGATGACAATGAATGTGTCGAGTAGAATCATGTCAAATATCGATTTGTTAATTATCAAGATTAGGTTGACTGTGATCCAGTTTGGGTCAACAATCTCCTCCATTTTGATAATTAACAAAATTGCGATATTTGTGTGTCGCAACATTCATACCTGGACATATATATAGCTCCTCCGTAGATGGACTATTTTGGCTCCCCTGTAAATAGAGAAGTCCTGATACAAGTACTTGTCCAAACAATATAGCACAAGTGTAGCACAATATAGCACAAGTATTTATCCAAAATGGTTAAGCAAATATCACATATTTCTCCCCTTTGACATTTAGTAAAATGAAATAGAAGCTCCCCCATAAGAACATAACTATGGCAAGCACACAACCAAGCTCAAGTCCAACGTAAGAGATAGCTAGTAAATAATCCAAATAGAAGCCATAAAATCATAAAGTAGTACAAAGCAAAGAGTTTTCAACTACATAAACACTGAATGAAAATGACAAAATACATAAATAAAAGAAATCCTAAGCATCAGCAGCATCATAAAATGGACCACGGGCGTCATGGAGCACGAAAAGGTCCAGCAGAGTTGGATGGGTCGCTGGCAGAGTGAAGAGGATCAACAAATGCCGTATCTGGATCCAAATACCTTCTGACCCGGGCGTCGTCAATACGATAACATTCGCGAGAAGGGTCTCGTACCATGGGGTAAGACGTACACCATAGGATGAAAGGCCAAGGAGTACTGGATGTCATAAAGAGTGTTGCTGATGGCCGACATCTGTAAGGTGGTGTGATAGTCCATCTGAGTCCAGTGATCGTCCTCCAAGTGAAAACGATCATGCAGCATAGTCTGAATAGACTCAAGAGTAGTAGGTAGCTCGGGCGCAGGTTGTCTAAGAGCAGGTGGATCAGCCTGAGCATCAGACTCAAAATGCTTTGACTCAGCAGGAGACTCAACAGCTCCTAGAAGCCGTCGTGCCTTAGACAGATAGGCAGGGACAGGAAGGAACTGGCACTCATCAAGAGGAACATGGAACGCACGAAAAATTATCGGTAAATAGAGGGCCTAAACCAAAGATCGAGGTCTCTTCCGTGCATTAATCATCCAGTCCATCATAGTGCATGGAAAGTTAAAAGGGACATGAAAGTAGAGATGATAAAGTGCAGAGGTCTCAAAATAAGATACTTCATCGGTCGATCCCGCGTTGGGCAAGATCGTGGAAAAAATGATACAATAAATTTCATAGAAATACGGGTTAAGATATTTAGCCCGTAGCTTGCGTGGATGAGTGTTGGGAGTACACAAATCATCTTTGAAACTTTCAAGGGACGATCCATCAAGAAATTAAAACTTGCGGGCATCAACAAGTTTCTTCCAAGAATTGGGTTCCGAGATCTCGAGATATTCTACAAGCTCAAAATCATCAAAAGTAATGTCGATACCGGCGACACGAGAATAGATTCGTGTGTCGTCAAAGGTTATATTACAATAAAAAATTTGGATAGCATTCAAATAGATAATAGATTATGTATAAACTAACTCATCTAAACGAAGATTATGGTACAATGAATCATAATCCGAAAATATAGTAAAATTGATCGGATGACCCGCATACACACTCCGTGAACAAAAATCGACAAACCATTCATTGGAAGCCTCCAATGACACAAAAATTTGTTTATTGAATGTGTTGGGGTCATGAGGTTGTGGTGGATTAAAAAGTGGATGGATTGGAGGAGTAAGAGGAGGAGAAGGATTGGAAGATGATGCACCTTCACTCCTTCTTCTTTTATCTCTTCCAAAGAGTCTTGGTGCCATGGAGAATTTGAAATAATTGAAAAGGAAATAGAGAGGAATATGAAATTATACCTCACAAAGATGAGAAAAGATGGAAGAGATCCTCCCAAAAGCTTGAGATCCTGAGTTTGGGAAGAGAATGAGCCCTAAAAGTGGAGTTTATAGGGTTAGGGTTTAAGAATTTTGAGTTTGGAAGAGGAACACAATGAAAAGAGAGGGTGGATTCTCGGGTTTAAGGAGTTTAGGAGCAGCCAAACGGGTTAAATATGGACCGTCGGATCAAATCAATGAGTGGTTGAGAAGCAATGAAGGATCTGTGACCAGGGACACAGAGTTCGGCCCGAATGTGGGGCAGAGTTCGGCCCGAACTCTGCCTCCATGGGCACAGAATACAAAAAGTTTGAAAGATGGCAAATTTTTGATGAAAAAGAATAGAATGTCGAAAGTTTGAATTAACTTAGTCATAAATGAAATTAGACCATATAATAAATAAGGATTTATGACAACGATCATTACGATAAAAATGCCATGGGGTAGCTGTAGGGGTCGGATCCGAGCTAACGGTAGTCCGAAGACTAGTGCACCGTGTCGCTTAGGCTTTTACGCCTTGTTGTCAGAAGGACCCTTTCGGCTTGTACCCATAGCAAAGTCACCATAAAGATATATGTCATAATCGTTACCTACGCCGGCCAATTTATTTAATGACCGTTTCATCAAAAATTCCTAATTTACGACAAAAAAAGTTGAAGCGCTCTTCGGCCAGTGGTTTCGTAAAGAAGTCTGCTAGCTGATGTTCTGTGTCTACGAATTCTAAATTAATCGTGCCTTGTTGTAGATGATCACGCAAAAAGTGATGTCTAATCTCTATGTGTTTAGTGCGTAAGTGACAAACAGGGTTCTTGGTCAGATTAATGGCACTAGTGTTATCACAAAAAATAGGTATATGCTTGAAACATAAGTTATAGTCTTCAAGGGTTTGCCGCATCTAAAGAATCTGTGCACAACAACGACCAGCTGTGATGTATTCAGCTTCTGTTGTGGATAGTGCGACAAAGTTCTGCTTCTTGCTAAACCATGAGACTAACGTCTTTCCTAGCAAATGACACGTGCCGCTGGTACTCTTACGGTCCACTTTGCATCCCGCAAAATCAGCATCGGTCGACTTTGTATCCCGCAAAATCAGCATCTGAATATCCGATTACGTTAAAGGAAGTAGTTTTGGGATACCACAAGCCTACCGTAATAGTTCCTTTAAGGCATCTAAAGATACGCTTAACTGCGGTCATGTGTGATTCCTTAGGATTGGCTTGGTATCTAGCACATAACCAAACACTAAACATAATATCGGGGCGACTAGCAGTTAAATATAATAAACTACCAATCATACCTCGATACTTACATTGATCGACCAGTTTGCCGCTTTCATCAGGTTCCAGCTTTGTAGTAGTAGCCATAAGGGTGCTGATCGGTTTGATGCTGTCAAGCTCAAACATCTTCAGCATGTCCTTGACATATTTTGATTAACTGATGAAGACGTCTTGTAAGAGTTGTTTGATTTGCAATCCAAGGAAGTAGTTGTGCTCTTCCATCATGCTCATCTTAAACTCATTCTGCATACACTTGGCAAATTCCTTGCATAGACCCTCATTAGTAGATCCAAAAATAATATCGTCAATATATATTTGTACTAAGAGAATTGTGTCATCAAGAGATTTTATAAACAGTGTAGTATCGACTTTCCCTTTTGAAAAACCTTTATCTAGTAAGAAAGTACTCAGACGATCATACCAAGCTCGAGGAGCTTGTTTGAGGCCATAGAGAGCTTTCCTAAGTTTAAAAACATGGTCGAGAAATTTACGATTTTTGAAACCAGATGGTTGTTTAACAAAAATCTCTTCTTTGTTAAAGCCGTTTAGAAAAGCACTTTTTATATCCTTTTAGAAAAGTTTAAAGTTTTGAAAATTTGTAAATGCACAAAGCATCCGAATGGATTCTAGTCGCACAACAGGATCATACGTCTCATCATAGTCGATGCCCTCCTCTTGATTGTATCCTTGGGCTATGAGACGAGCTTTATTACGAGTGACTGAACCGTCCTCGTTTACTTTGTTACGAAAAACCTATTTAGTACCAATTATTGGGTGGCCAGTAGATTTAGGAACAAGTTCCCAAACTTGGCTTCTCTCAAATTGGTTGAGTACTTCTTGCATCGCAGAAATTCAGAATTCATCATTAAAAGCTTCTAAAACATTTTTCGGTTCTATTTGAAAAATGAATACAGTGCTAGCTATAGAGTCTCTTACAAAGGATCGAGTAGTTACCCCTTTTGATATTTCACCTATTACCAAGTCCTTTGGATGAGAGGGGGTGAATTGGAACTTCTTTGGTAATTCCTTCGGAGAACTGGTTTCAGATGTTGCATTTATAGATATCGAAGTAGATGGTTGATCATCATCATCATAAATAACAGTTATACTATTTTCCTCATCAAAAGTTACATTAGTAGACTCTTCAACAATCATGGAGCGCTTGTTGAACACTATGTATCCCTTTCTCTTGGACGCATAGCCAAGATGAAGACCTTTGTCAGCTTTGGTATCAAATTTGCCTAAGTTGTCATTGGTATTCAGGATAAAGCAGCGACAACCGAACACTCTAAAATAAGAAACATTAGGAGTCCTACCAAACCAAAGCTCATAGGGTGTCTTCTTCGAGATAGATCGAATCAATACCCTATTCAAAACATGGCACGTTGTACTGACAGCTTCTGCCCAAAAGTATTCAGAAGAGAGAATTGATTTAGCATAACTCTAGCCATATCGCCAAAAGTACTATTCTTTCGCTCCACAACACCATTTTGTTGAGGAGTTCTTGGATACGAAAATTCATGACTAAAACCATTTGAATCACAAAAATTTTTAAAATTAGAATTATCGAATTTGCCACCATAATCACTCCGGATACGAGTAATCATGTAGCCTTTTTCGGTTTGGACTTTTTAGCAAATACTTTGAAAACATAAATTGTATCACTTTTGTTTGCAAGAAAAAAATCATGTAAATCTTGAAAAATCATCTATAATAACAAAAGTATAGAGTTTTTTGCCAAGACTGGCTACTCTACTAGGACCAAATAGGTCCATATGAAGTAATTGCAAAGGTCGGGTTGTACTTACAGTGTTTATGGATTTAAAGGAAGATTTGGTAGCCTTATTCTTTTCATATTCGGCACATACCATGTCTTTCTTGAATGTGATATCTGGCAGTCCTCTGACTAGCTTCTTGGTGGATAATCTGGATATAGTATCCATGTTGGCATGACCAAGACGCTGATGCCATAGATGTTTTTCGTCTTTGTGAGTGTAAAGGCATCTCACTGCACTTTAGTATCACTAGATAGATAGAAAATATAAATGTTATCTTCTCTTATCCTTTCAAAAGTGATGTCTCTAGTTGATCAATCATAGATAAAGTATTTAGTTTTCTCGAAGTTAATATCATAACCGTGATCAGCAAGATGACTAATGCTGAGCAAGTTATGTTTTAACTCAGTCTCTAAACAGACATCGTTAATGACAGGAGAAGGAGGATAACCAATTGTACCATTACCTATGATGTAGACTTTAAGGTTATTGTCAAAGAAAACGTATCCTTCCTTTTTTATCGATAGTGTTGCGAATAGATTTGTATTTCCAGTCATATGGCACGAGCACCCACTATCGAGAATCCACTTGCTTCTAGTTGAAGAAGGAAGGTCAACCTATACCACGAGTAGATGTGACCTTTGGTACCCAGATTCTTTTGGGTCCTGAGATGTTAGACTTTGGTACCCATGCATATATATTTCTATCAACTAATCTTCTAATCTTATATTATAGAGAAATGTGTCCATGTAGGTTACAATATGTAAATCAAGAATGCATGTTTATACTAAGAGCATGTTGATAGTGATGTCTATAAGGAGGGTGATGATAGCTACGTGCAGCAGTAGTGTGAGTATGGTGATTGTGTGCAGTAGCAGGGTAACTATAATGATTATAGTGACTGTGTGCAGCAGCATGATAATGATAATGATTATGTGTATGTGCCTTACGTGCTGCATGTGAATAGGTGTACATCAAAGTATGATTTTGTGTTGTACGTGGATGACTGTTCTTGTGGTGACGTGCCTTTTTGTGTTGAGTAGGCATGTGTTTGTAAGTGTTGTGACTATGATACTGAACTTGCGGTTGAATAACCTGCTTGCCCAGTTTAATCTCTAATTTCTAAGAGACAACATTCAACTCATCACATTTAGCAGTACGATCGTGTATTCTACCTGTAGTAATTTTGAACTTGTTTTTCTCTTCAGCAAGTTCTTTGTGTAAAGTTGTGATCTCAAGTATTTGTTTCTCAATGATTGACTCAGCATCGTGTAATCTTAATTTAAGCTTGGATACCTCTTCAGTGTTTTCCGTGGGTGTAGTATTTCTAACATCTTCTAGTAAACATGAAAGTCTATGGATCTCGATTTCGTAGTCCTTGATCTTATCCTTTGTATGTTTATATTTATTGATTACCTTTTTGTGATCATCAAGTAGAACACCAAAGGCATCACCAAGTTCATCAAATGAGAAATCATCATAAGAATCTTTTACCTTTTTTGAAGTCGCCATTAGACAGACGTTAGCCGTATTTTGTGTATAGTCTTCTTCCTCGTCTAAATCACTAGCCTTGCTTTCATGCCAGATGCTAGTGTTGGCATACTTCTTTGTTGTAGGCTTCTTGTACGGCTTCTTATATCTGCTTCCCTTCTTTGCTAAGTGACAATCTTTATTGACATGCTCCATCTTTTTGCATCTGAAGCAGGTGGGTTCTTCCTCATCGTCTCTTTGTTCTTTCTTCTTCTTGTTGAAGAGTAAAAACTTTTTGAAGTTTCGAACTAAGAGAGCTAGATCGTCACCTTCGGAGTCGTCATCATCAGTGTCTTCTGAGCTGGTTCTTCGACGATGAGCTCTCAATACAATCTCCTTCTCTTTTGGAGCTATTTCTTCGAAGTCTTTTAGATCGAGCTCATGCGTCATTAACTTGCCCATCAACGTTTCTAGTGACATTGCCGTGAGATCATTGCCTTCGATGATCGCCGTGACTTTGGGGTTCTAAACCTTCGGCAATCCTCATAGCACTTTGCATATCTTCTCATGGTTGGAATAATCTTTTCTAAGAGAAGATAGCCGGTTGACGACGTCGAGGAATCTGGTGAACATTTGAGTGATCGTCTCATTAGGTTCATCTTGAAAGCCTCGTACTCCTGTGTTAGACGGCTGACTTTTGATACTTTGACTTACGTGGTCCCTTCATGAGTCACCTCGAAAATCTTATATACTTCATGTGAGGTGGTTCATGTGGCGACCCTGTTGAATTCAGTCATGTCTATGGCACAGAAAAGAGCATTAATAGCCCAAGCGTCTAGACTTGCCTATTTTTTCTCCTTATCAGTATACTTGTCGTAGGATTTCTCAACGAGACTTCCCTCAACAGTTATTCTGGGAGGTTTCTTATAGCCATCAGTGAGTACAATCCATAGATCAAAGTCTAGAGAATTAAGATAAAAACTCATTCATGTCTTCCAATAAGTGTAGTTCGTCCCATCAAATAGGGGTGGCCTATTTATGGATTGACCCTCACCATAGTTGGTAGAGATGGGTTGTATGGTTGCCATGGATCAACTCTAGGATGTAAGTCCTGTATCAAGAGAACAGAGCTCTGACACCAATTAAAGTACGTATAGACAACTATAGAAGGGGGATGAATAGGGTACTTGTGACAATAATTATCAATTAAAAAATCAACTCTATTCAATCCCAACTAGCAAATAAATAATCAGAGTATAATTACGGAAATTAAATAGAGATCAGAAATCATATGCAGACGCAGCAATTTTTAACCTGGTTTCTATCGTGGAGGACTAGTCAAGGCCTGAGAACTCTAGCTCAGGATTGAAATACACTATTTGTGAAATAGCTTTACAACCACGTGCCTTTACACAGAAGAGCACGCTAACTTCTTGAAAAGATCGCTGAGGCAAAACTTAGAATTGTCCAAGTGACTTCTTCAAGACTCTTGCACAAAACTTCTAATTGACTCGCACCGAGCACCTTGTAGGCTTGGAAAGCTTTGTAGCTAGTAGATGAGAAGAGTATGGCTCTTTGGGATGTATAGGCTATAAGAGAGAAGAGATGAGAAGATTGGATGGTTTGAAATGGGAGAAAAGGGTGCCTATATATACTTGTCCTGGGAGGCAGAGTTCAGCCAGAACTCTGTCCAAAATTCAAAAATTATGGCCATTGGACAACTTGCAATGAGCAATCTCTAAAAATTAGGTCCTAGAAATTAGGAGATAAAGTTCGGCCCGAACCCTATGTGGGGGCAGAGTTCGGCCCGAACTCTGCCTCCTTGGAGACAGAATGCTCATAGAGCTAAATAGGCTTTGGCATTTTAGCTTTTTGTTTGTTGGGCTTTTTGGTTATCTAGTCTATGGTTGAGGTACTCACTGCGACTCAACGTACAATAGCCTACACTCAAATAAAATTGTAAAAATACAGATGACCGATGACAAGTTCCAACAGTATTCGTCGAGCAGTCATCGATGATGATTGTCTGACTTGATGTGTGTAAGTCGTCTGTTTTGTAGCTATGATGACAATGTATGTGTCGAGTTGGATCATGTCAAATATCGATTTATTAATTATCAAGATTAGGTTGACTGCGATCTAGTTTGGTTAAACAAGGGATGCCCTTCTTACTATATGTCTGCGCTATGGATCATTCCCTTGGTGCCCTTTTAGCTCAGAAGAATGAAGGCGGCCATGAATAGGCAATCTACTATCTCAGTCGTACGATGGTGGGTGCCGAGCACAAATACACACCTGTGGAAAAGGAATGTCTCGTACTAGTATTTGCTATCTAAAAGACACGCCACTATGTGTCTGGGCAGACTATCCACATCATATCTAAAGTCAATCCTCTTAGAATACTCATGACAAAACGGGGTTCTCTTAATTCCTGTTTAGCTACATGGACAATGCTGTTGACTCCATACGATATGTTGTTCGTCCCTCAGAAGGCAGTAAAATGCCAAGCGTTAGCTAATTTCCTAGCAGCTCATCCGGTGCCAGAATCTTCCAAACTCTACGATGAAATTCCTGATAAAGTAGTAGAGTCTAACACCACAACTGAGGAAATCCCCATTTGGCGAATGTTCTTAGATGTTGCATCAAGAACAGGACCTAAAGGAAATATCGTGGCCGGAGTAGGCATCGTGCTTGTGTCACCCGACCATCTGGTTATACATCATGCATATTCTTTCATGGAATCCTGTACTAACAACATAGCCGAATATAATTCCCTATTGATCGGCCTTCAACTGGCAAAACAACTGGGAGTTGACTATCTAGAAGCTTACGGCGATTCTAAGCTAATAGTTAGTCATGTCCGAGGGGATTATGAAGTTCATCACGAAGACCTTATACCATATCACAAAGCGACAATCGAATTGGCATCTACTTTCGCTGGATTCTTCATCGAGCATGTCCCTTGATTATAGAATATAGAAGCAGATGCTTTAGCCGGTCTTGCTGCTTCCCTGACCGCTCCTATCAACACTCAGCATCCGATCACAGTGTCTGGTCGAGAACTATTATGTGTGAAAGATGCCTTGCATATTCATCATAGTTACGCAACAGAAACAAACGTCAACGTTAAAGACTGGATATTTTATTTCATAGACTACGCCATCTATGGAATCCTTCCTGAGGACCCAAAAGAAGCAGCATCTGTCCAAAAGTGATCCCTCAAATTTTACTATGATACAGCTACCAAAATGCTGTACCGACGCTCTTACGACGGGCTACTATTACGATGTTTATCAGAAACAGAAGCCAAACATGCACTCCGTAAGGCTCACGATGAAGTTTATGGTGCACATCAACCAGGCCCCAAATTACAAGATTGCCTCAGACGAATGGTTATTATTGGCCCACGATGATAGCAGATGTTGAATATACAAAGAAGTGTAGAGCTTGTCAGTTCTACACCAACTTTATTCATCAACCTTCGGAGTTTCTACACCCGACGGCAGCATCTTGGCCTTTTGAAGCCTGGGGTATGGACATCATAGGCCCAATCAGCCTGCCATCTTCCAGAGGATATCAGTTCATCCTAGCTATAACCGGTTACTTCTCCAAATGGGCGAAAGCTATACCACTCACCGAAGTGAAGATGTCAAAAATGATCAGTTTTATCAAACATTACGTTATCTATTACTTCGGCCTATCTCGCAGGTTCATCTATGATAATGGTCCACAATTCATGATCCATGCATTCTATCGGTTCTGCGATAAGAATCGAATCCAGAATGTAGCTTCTACTGCCTACAATCTAGCAGCTAATGGGTTAGCAGAAGCCTTCAATAAGACCTTCATAAAACTTCTCTAGAAGTTCGTGTCTTCAAACAAGCATGATTGGAATGAGAAGCTTGGTGAATGTCTCTTGGCCTATCGTATAACGGTTCGAACTCCAACAGGCAATACGCCATTCTCTCTGGTTTATGGGAGCGAAGCAGTTCTTTTAATAGAAATCCATATTCCTTCTCTTCGAGTAGCCTTAGCCAGTGAGTTGACTGCCGAAGAAAGTTACCGTCTGCGAATACAAGAACTCATAGCGCTAGACGAAAAATGCTTATTAGCTCAGCAGCATATTGAGCTATACCAAGCACGCCTTTCCGGAGCCTCTAATGAAAAGGTGAAGGAAAGAATCTTCCAAGTTGGTGATCTGGTCTTAGCAGTGAGAAGACCAATGGTCATGATGCACAAGACAAAAGAAAAATTCTAGCTTAAATGGAAGGTCCTTTCGTTATAGAATTACTATATTCTAACGATGCATATCGACTAACCAAACCTGACGGTGTGTCACGACCCGCACCCTAGAGTTAGGGCACGAGAACATAACAACGCCTAGCCTACGCCGTAGTGTCAGCGGTAGAACGCTATTCTAGGTCTCAATGCATCTAACAGTATAAGACTAAACAGTTTATACTCCCGAATGGGGGTGACATAGCAGAATGTAAACTCAATCACATCTAAGGTAGAGCATAAAGGAAGATAGATAAAATACAAAATCGAAAAGAGATACAACAGATAGAAGTCTAAGTATCTAAGATACAAACTCAGAATACATCTCAAAACCCAAATACAGTAATCCATAAATATAACTCAAGATGACTGAAAATAAACTATAAGCAAAAACTCTAGCTATCTATGCAACCTCTACTGTCTCCTCTAGGCTAGCAGGCAACCTCCAGGCAATCTGTAAAATTTATCAACAGGTCCAGTCAGGACAGGAACGAGCACATTACATCTCAACAGTTCATAGCAGGTTAGAAAATATAATCATGCAGTAAAGTAAGATACAGGTACTAAAAAAAATATTGTAAGTAAACAGAGAGACAGAGAGAGAGCTATAAAAGAAATATCTACTATAAATAGAGAACTAACATGTGGCTAGTGAGTCAGAGTACAATATAGAGATGTAAATGGCATAGGAGATTCTAATGCTACACTATGGAAGAGATTCTGATGCTACACTACTTGGATAGTATTTACATGTCTATTTCTAGTCTCCCGTACCCCCAATCAGTACACAAGGATCCAACCAAGTTATGTTATGATACTATGTAACAGCCCCCGAAGGGTGATAGCCTCCGAAAGGTGATAAGCCCCCAAAGGGTGATATGCCCCCAAAGGGTGATAAGCCTCCGAAAGGTGATAAGCCCACGAAGGGTGGTAAGCCCCCGAAGGGTGATACATAGTAGTCCCAAAAATGGGGATTCTAGGAGACTCTGTGATTATAAGAGTATATGTCACAAGTGATCGAAGAACCTGTGAAGCATAGTGATACGACATGTAAGTGAAACGCACAGAATATGTAGTACCCGATGCTCCCTAAGGATAACATCTCAAGAAGGGATCCGTATAGTACCAACCCGTGTGACCAACGTGACAGTACAAGTAAAGTAATTTAATGCAGAAAATAATTCTAAGCGGGATATGAAATGATCAGAGAATGTACTCGCCTGATATCTGAATGTCCAAGGTAAAGATACTGTCCGAGGAGAGGTATCTGGCTCCTAATTAGAACAGAACAAGTCACAACATGTCCAGAAGGATAATATAAAGCACTACAATGTATCCTACATGAATCTAGGTCAAACTAGGCCAAAGTCAACCCTTGGTCAACTCTGGTCAACTGTACTAGTCAAACTAGGTCATGTCCTAACCCAGCAAGTCTTACTAGGCCTAACCAAGACTATTCTAGCAAGCACACATCAATACAAGGCTATACAAGCCAACATACATCCGACTCTGTATAGCATGCAATTATTCAATACTCAAATAGGCAAGAATTCACATTGGATATACACTAGGTAATCTATTACTTTAAGCTATATATGTCTACACATATATATACACATGCATATATTGGTATTCAATATTAGGTCTATAATCATGGCATTTCAAATGGTTATATAAACTTATATATTACAAAACAATATGCTAACATATATATAATATACATACATAGCTAAGTTAACTATATTCATAAATACTTATTTAAGAGGCTATGTGTGTGTATGTGAACATGGCAAAGGGGCAAGTGAGGGTTAAATGGACATACATAGTGTATACATATCAAAGAGTGTCAAAGTGTAAGTAAATAATGTGTCAAGTGTGATAGTGTCAACATAGTGTAAGGGGGTACATGAGGTAATATAGGATTTGTGTTAACATAGAACATTATATCTCATTAACTTATATATTACATATATTACATCTATTATTACATTACAATCATTCTTGCATTCTCTATTTAATTACATAATATATATACATTAACATGGGTTAAAATCAAATAGAACATTATATTACACACAAGGGTGCACAAAATGCATATGCCGAATAGTAACTCCTACTAATAATCAATATTGTACCATCTCAGCATGAATTAAAATCTAGGATTAAATTATGTTATAGATCTATGTGTTAGATTTCTGAAACTTCAAACGGATCACGTTTTCGTTTCCGGAAACTCCCGGAATTGCGAAAACACCGAGAACGCATTTGTCATTCGTACAGCTGACACTCAAATAATTCTCCAGAAAGTTACAGAAAGAATTAGGCCTATTAATACATGTTTTTGGAAAGCTAACTTCAATACGCTTCTTTTAAAAAAAACGAGAGATTAAACCGAGCTTTGAGCTAGAAGTTATGACATTTCTAAGTTTGGGCTGAAATTAAAAACGTGGATAAAAATCATGACGGATTTGGGTAGTTTGAGACAAAAGAACACAAGTATATAACATAATATATCAAGAACTCACTCTCTACACTAATATATATATATATATATATATATATATATATGAGACACTATAGAATACATCTCCAATACAAAAATATGAGATTAAACATGTAATAATTCATTCATACATAACAACAACACATAGTGTGTCCAAATTTGGGATTTTCCCACATGGACACAACCACAACACAAAGGACACTCCTATGACCTCCAAATGGATACGAAATGGACACAAATGGAGATACAACCATGGAGGTCATTCCTATGGGTTCAAAATAGACCTATATGTATGAGGAAATGAAAAGGAGAAGGGATTTATACCTCCCGGTAGATCGAATCGAAGAAAAGTCTTCCCGGAGCGACACCGACACGTAGAGATTCCAAAAGGACACGAACGAGCTTCGAATCCTCCCAAACTTGGGTAGCTTCCTCCTTGGATAGAATGGAGAAGGAAAGAAGAAGATTTGGTGGCGAAATGGAAGGATTTGGTAGAAAAATTGCTAGGGAATGCTCTCTAGGAATTTGGGGAAGAACAAGAGAGAGAGTGTGGATGAGAATAATGAAATAAACTTGAGCCTATCCTCTCCCAAAGTGGCTGGCCATATGGGCTATTTGTCCTATTATGGTAAGGTCCAAAATACCCCCACTAACCTATTCTATGAGTATTAGGAAAGGGCTAATTGGTTGGGGCTAAATTAGTCATTCTAAAGTCTCTAATCACACTAACCTTATCCATAATAATTAGTCTAACCTCTAACTAAAATATTTCTATCATGTGGACTAAATTTAATATCATGTGGGCTATGCCTAACTAGTGTGTGGGTCCCACTAGAGTCAAACTACCCCCGGGTCCCCGTTTCAAGTCGGATTGAGTTGAAATTCGAACCCGACTCAAATAACCCCAAAACAATATCATAAATAATAAAATAATATCAAAATAATTCAAAGAGGTCAAATGCAAAAATATCCTTAGGCCAAAAATGACATTAAAATATCATAATCACATGGTTAGGCTCTAGGTCAAACAGTCTCTAGGGTTTCACTAGCAAAACGTCAAAACCACAAGTCATTGATTTAAATAATTTTAAAATGATTTAAAATCATCAAAAATTATATCATAAATTAAATATCATTAATAAAATAATTATAAACACGAAATTTCAAAATTACACTCATTTGGGAAACTGGGTGCTACAACTCTACCCACCTTAGAAAAATTTTGTCCTCGAAATTTAAGATCGATAGTACTCCTTCTAGAGCCTCTAACCTACCCAATATCTAAGGTAACACTTCCTAACACTGGAATAATAAACGGACATCTAAAAAGTGTCAATCTAGGAATACCTCCAATACTGCTCTGCTGTACGGTGGTAATGAAACTTCAATAAAATATGGACTGGAACCTATATCCAAGGGACTGGACCTATTTTAAAGTGGTCTTAACTAAGGATGAAAAGGAACTGATCATAGGCTATAGGTATGCTCAAACTATTATCTTCCTATTAACCATCTATTAATACATTCTATTACCATAGGAACGATGCATTACTAAGACATATAGGCCCCTATCTCTCATAACACATTTATACTCACCAAAAGACTAGTACATCCTATCAAGGCTGATACTATAATCTCTCATAAATCTCATAAGCTACATGTTTAGAGACACACATCCCCACATCAAGGACTAACCTATATATATCTACAACTGATACTAATGGGGTGACGTCCCTATTTCCCAACAATCAAGGTCTAAAAAAAATTTATCTAAATCATGCAATTTGAAGGAATAGTATACAAGGTCAGGGTATACCGTAGCAGTTGGAAGTCTCACCTAGGTACACTAATCATTCTAGGTCAAAACAGTACTATAGTATCAACACACAAACAATCTAGGGTGTCCTAATTGGGAAGGTATGGGAACAACAATTATCAAGGTTGTAGGGCTGTCTACCATCCTATATGAAAATTGGTTATTAAAAAGTAACTAAGAAATTATTAAAAGGTTACTATTCCATAAAATAGCAAAAATTGAAAATTTAGGCACAACAAATCACAAATAGATTTTTGTCTTAACACGATCTAAGTTGATCAATTTCGGGATAAAACGAGATTTGGGCAAGAAGGAAAATCAATGAAATCAAAGTATGAGCACGAGCATCCAATAATGGAGGTTCAGGTCATGATTAAATTTAATTCGACTGAGTACGAATACGAGGTTCATAGGCGATGAAAAGATTTCAAGGAGAATTGTCAAGGCTGTCGCGAATGAGACTCTAGGGTCAAGTTTAACTATGTCTCCATTCTCGTAGATTGATACATGAAAAAAGTGAACCAAAGTGCAATAGGTTGATCAGACCATCATGTACCGGTTCTGATTAGACAATATGTTAGTGGGTGGCCACCCAATAAAATATGTCATGACCAAGCTCGAAAATAGATAAGCTTGCAAAACTAAGGCTAATTTAGCAGCACAAGATATAAGGGTGGTAATGATGAAAGGAATTACATAGTCTAAGTTTCTTAACCAACGGGTCAAGTAATCAGATAAGGTACAAGGTTAAGCATCTAAGGAAACAAGCAGAACATCATCACATGTCGGGTCGAAAGAATTGAGTCAAGGCTGGATTTCTAATTGAAATAAGAAGAAATTTAGTATAATGGTAGAGGTTATAGTTTAGCCAGTTGACCAGAAAATCATATCAAGAAAATAGAGTACAAGAAGACGGGTTTTAGTGGGACATGATATACCTACACGAAGGTGAGCTCGTCTAGGTCTTGCATATAAGATTTGTTGGAGGGTAACAGCTAGTATTACATTCCGAATATCAAAGTCACGATAAGGAACGTCAAGGATCTCAATTAGAAAGTGGGAGTACAAGAGGTGGTAATTAATGCACAAAAATAATGAAGATCGAGTTAGTCATCTGCTTCTGATGCTCTTAAGTTCATCTGGTCATAAATTGCCAATCACATCTTTACCTCACCAGTCTCCATATAAAAATTTAACCTTTACTTAAACCCTTACCATGACTACCGTAGGCAATTCCTAATTTCCAAACATCACTCTTGAAGCACAATCCTCACATTTAGGAATTAACATTAATCATTTATTTAAATTTCCAAGTTCTTTCACCTTGTCTTAAATTTGACCCAAAACCTCTAAATTCCGTTTACGAATTCCTTGAACTTGTTCAAATTGTTCTCCTCGTATTATTTAATTTAAATCTCTAGGCCTTACAAAACTTATCTTCCATCATAAAATCAACTTCCGTATTTTCTTCGACATACACCCTTGAATATATTATTCTCCTAAAAATATTTCACAACAATCTCTAAACTTCCATAACTTTATGCTCTCTCTATCCCTACTCATTTCCTCGCAACATCTTGTGTAATATCCTTATTAAACACAATTAACTTCTCTTTTCCATTACTAACCTTCTACATAGCCTCAGAGTAAAAGTTTTCCCCAGAATCAATAACCAAGATTTTCTAAGTTCTCAAAACTATGTTGACCTCTGATATCCTCATTAGTTTTGAATACACCTATAAACTATCTCATAACCCCAAAATTTCTCTAAATATAATTGTTTCCAGATTGGCAGTATACATCTCCTTATTCTATTCGAGACCTTTACCACATTTCTATCTCAAGTTTCCATATGGAACACTCCACATTTGATTTCCTTTAGATCATCATAAAATAACCAGTTATGTCTTCTCTGAGCTACATAATTTACGTCACTTCCTTAGCCTTCTCCATGCAAAAGATACGAAGATTCATGGGTTTTGAAGTACATCTGGTAGGGACGACAAGATATGGGTAATTAATGTAATAAGACAGAGTTTAAGATAAGAGGTAAATAAGAATGCAAGAGAATAATGGCGTGAAAGAATAATGAAGATATGTTCCTTCTCATCGGTTCAAACGAGAGGAACCCATCAAGCTTAAATTCAATAGCAAGGAATGAGGGTGAATCCAAACAAGAGGAAAAAGAATTCCAATTGAAGTTCAAAATGAGTTTCTCAGGGGTCGTCCCAGAAATCTCTCAAAGAATCCTAAGTGTGATTGAGTACCTTGGATTTGAAAATATTAATCTAAATACAAAATTAAATCAACAACTACAAAATTTTATCAAAATCATCAACTAATACCAGGATTCAAAGTTCTACAATGAATCTACAAAATCAAATTCAAATCAAGGAAAAAGGTGAATCAAAACAAGGAAAAGGAGTTTAAATCGGAATTCAAAATAAGATTCTCAAGGGTCATCCCAGGAATCTCTCAAAAAATCCTAACAGTGATTGAGTATCCTCTCATCCTAACATCTTAATTTATATATCCTATAGCAGTCTCGTAGTAGTACAACTAAGTCGTTGCGCTACTACGAAATCGCACTAATGCGAATCTCGACCTGCATGGGCCACCACTAAAAATGTGTCACGACCCGCACCCTAGATTTAGGGCACGAGAACGTAACAATGCCCAGCCTACGCCGTAGTGTCGGCGGTAGAACGCTGTCCTAGGTCTCAATGCATCTAGCAGTATAAGACTAAACAGTTTATACTCCCCGAATGGGGGTGACATAGCAGAATGTAAACTCAATCACATCTAAGGTAGAGCATAAAGGAAGATAGATAAAATATGAAATCGAAAAGAGATACAACAGATAGAAGTCTAAGTGTCTAAGATACAAACTCAGAATACATCTCAAAACCCAAATACAGTAATCCATAAATACAACTCAAGATGACTGAAAATAAACTATAAGCAAAAACTCTAGCTATCTATACAACCTCTACTATCTCCTCTAGGCTAGCAGGCAACCTCCAGGCTATCTGTAAAATTTATCAACAGGTCCAGTCAGGACAGGAGCGAGCACATTACATCTCAACAGTTCATAGCAGGTTAGAAAATATAATCATACAGTAAAGTAAGATACAGGTACTGAAAGAAATACTGTAAGTAAACAGAGAGAGAGAGAGCTGTAATAGAAATATCTACTATAAATAGAGAACTAACATGTGGCTAGTGAGTCAGAGTACAATATAGACATGTAAATGGCATAGGAGATTCTAATGCTACATTATGGAAGAGATTCTGATGCTACACTACTTGGATAGTATTCACATGTCTATTTCTACTCTCCCGTACCCCCAATCAGTACACAAGGATCCAACCAAGTTATGTTATGATACTATGTAACAGCCCCCGAAGGGTGATAAGCCTCCGAAAGGTGATATGCCTCCAAAGGGTGATATGCCCCCAAAGGGTGATAAGCCTCCGAAAGGTGATAAGCCCCCGAAGGGTGGTAAGCCCCCGAAGGGTGATACATAGTAGTCCCAAAAATAGGGATTCTAGGAGACTCTGTGATCATAAGAGTATATGTCACAAGTGATCGAAAAACCTGTGAAGCATAGTGATACGACATGTAAGTGAAACGCACAGAACATGTAGTACCCGATGCTCCCTAAGGATAACATCTCAAGAAGGAATCCGTATATTACCAATCCGTGTGACCAACGTGACAGTACAAGTAAAGTAATTTAATGCAGAAAATAATTCTAAGCGGGATATGAAATGATCAGAGAATGTACTCGCCTGATATCTGAATGTCCAAGGTAAAGATACTGTCCGAAGAGAGGTGTCTGGCTCCTAATTAGAACAGCACAAGTCACAACATGTCCAGAAGGATAATATAAAGCACTACAATGTATCCTACATGAATCTAGGTCAAACTAGGCCAAAGTCAACCCTTGGTCAACTCTGGTCAACTGTACTAGTCAAACTAGGTCAAACTAGGTCATGTCCTAACCCAGAAAGTCTTACTAGGCCTAACCAAGACTATCCTAGCAAGCATACATCAATACAAGGCTATACAAGCCAACATACACCCGACTCTATATAGCATGCAATTATTCAATACTCAAATAGGCAAGAATTTACATTAGATATACACTAGGTAATCTATTACTTTAAGCTATATATGTCTACACATATATATACACATGCATATATTGGTATTCAACATTAGGTCTATAATCATGGCATTTCAAATTGTTATATAAACTTATATATTACAACACAATATGCTAACATATATATAATATACATACATAGCTAAGTTAACTATATTCATAAATACTTATTTAAGAGTCTATGTGTGTGTATGTGAACATGGCAAAGGGGCAAGTGAGGGTTAAATGGGCATACATAGTGTATACATATCAAGGAGTGTCAAAGTGTAAGTGAACAATGTGTCAAGTGTGATAGTGTCAACATAGTGTAAGGGGGTACATGAGGTAATATAGGATTTGTGTTAACATAGAACATTACATCTCATTAACTTGTATATTACATACATTACATCTATTATTACATTACATTCATGCTTGCATTCTCTATTTAATTACATAATATATATACATTAACATGGGTTAAAATCAAATAGAACATTATATTACACACAAGGGTGCACAAAATGCATATACCGAATAGTAACTCCTACTAATAATCAATACTATACCATCTCAGCATGAATTAAAATCTAGGGTTGAAGTATGTATAGATCTATGTGTTAGCTTTCCGAAACTTCAAACGGATCGCGTTTTCGTTTCCGGAAACTCCCGGAATCGGAAAAACACCGAGAACGCGTTTGTCTTTCCTACAGCTGACACTCAAATAATTCTCCAGAAAGTTACAAAAAAAATTAGGCCTATTAATACATGTTTTTGGAAAGCTAACTTCAATACACTTCTTATAAAAAAAATAGGAGATTAAACCGAGCTTTGAGCTAGAAGTTATGACATTTCTAAGTTAGGGCTGAAATTAAAAACGTGGATAAAAATCATGACGGATTTGGGTAGTTTGAGACAAAAGAACACAAGTATATAACATAATATATTAAGAACTCACTCTCTACACTAATATATATATATATATGAGACACTATAGAACACATCTCCAATACAAAAATATGAGATTAAACATGTAATAATTCATTCATACATAACAACAACACATAGTGTGTCCAAATTTGGGATTTTCCCACATGGACACAACCACAACACAAAGGACACTCCTATGACCTCCAAATGGACACGAAATGGACACAAATGGAGATACAACCATGGGAGTCATTCCTATGGGTTCAAAATAGACCTATATGCATGAGGAAATAAAAAGGAGAAGGGATTTATACCTCCCGGTAGATCGAATCGAAGAAAAGCCTTCCCGGAGCGACACCGACACGTAGAGATTCCAAAAGGACACGAACGAGCTCCGAATCATCCCAAACTTGGGTAGCTTCCTCCTTGGCTAGAATGGAGAAGGAAAGAAAAAGATTTGGTGGAGAAATGGAAGGATTTGGTGGAGAAATTGCTAGGGATTGCTCTCTAGGAATTTGGAGAAGAACAAGAGAGAGAGTGTGGATGAGAATAATGAAATGAACTTGAGCCTATCCTCTCCCAAAGTGGCTGGCCATATGGGGCTATTTGTCCTATTATGGTAAGGTCCAAAATGCCCCCACTAACCTATTCTATGAGTATTAGGAAAGGGCTAATTGGTTGGGGCTAAATTAGTCATTCTAAAGTTTCTAATCACACTAACCTTATCCATAATAATTAGTCTAACCTCTAACTAAAATATTTCTATCATGTGGACTAAATTTAATATCATGTGGGTCATGCCTAACTAGTGTGTAGGTCCCACTAGAGTCAAACTACCCCCGGGTCCCCATTTCAAGTCGGATTGAGTTGAAATTCGAACCAGACTCAAATAACCCGAAAACAATATCATAAATAATAAAATAATATCAAAATAATTCAAAGAGGTCAAATGCAAAAATATCCTTAGGCTAAAAATGACATTAAAATATCATAATCACATGGTTAGGCTCTAGGTCAAACAGTCTCTAGGATTTCACTAGCAAAACGTCAAAACCACAAGTCATTGATTTAAATAATTTTAAAATGATTTAAAATCACCAAAAATCATATCATGAATTAAATATCATTAATAAAATAATTATAAACACAAAATTTCAAAATTATCCTCATTTGGGAAACTGGGTGCTACACGGTGACTTGCTCGTGATGCCGATCAACGATAAGTTCCTAAAGAAATATTATGTGTAACCTTTGTAAACAGTGTTCACATATTTTCAGTCATGTAAATATACAGTACAATGTTTATGTGATTCAAAAAAATCATTTAACTATTATCCGTATATTAAATATCTTGAATACGCCATGGATAATAGGATCTCTAAAAAGATTCCCCAGTGGAATTATTTCCATTTTTGACTCTGCCCAAACTCGGTCTGACAAAAGCAAGTCACGTCCATATTACCTCTGAACTATTTTTTGATAATTATTTTCCCAGTGGGATGATTAAGAAACGTTTTGCCACGTCCATATAACCTCTGAGCAAAGCATTCATCAAGGATAATCGCGTCCATATTGCCTCTGAATTATCCACTCCTACCTAATGTTATATATCCTTCCACGTCCATATTACCTCTAGTCAGATATAGAATATCCTCTGCTATTACGTCCTCATTACCTCTATTAGCAGCTTCTTTCAACTTATTATCTATATTCAAAAACCTTGAATATAAAATGGATAATAAGTCAACATCAAATTTTCTAGCGGAATACCCACCAGAAATATCCTTACTACGTCCACATTACCTCTAGTTCTGATATTTCACAAACTTCATTCATGAATTTTGAAAGCCAAAAGATTCTTTATTAAAAAGTCTATCAAAAGACAGAGAAAAGAAAGAGATACAGGAGTCTTGATGGCTAATTGAGCCTATTATAAGAGAAAATCTAAGGAATACACAATTGGTTGATACTATCCCTTAGAGCCACAATTTTGGCTTCGAACTTTGAGGTAGCACGGCGGCGTGCCTCTTCTTGATGAGCAGCTTCATCCTGGAAGGGGATCAGATTCACATGCTCTCCCTCCAACTTCACCAGATGTTCTTTTAAGTGGTCGGAAGTTGTGGCGGTCATGGCAGCCTGAGCCAAATAGTCCTTCTGTTCAGAAGTCGTTGTCCTCAAGATGGCCTCCAGTTAAGCAATCTCACTTTGGATCCATGCAATGTGATTATATTTCTCAATAATCTGTGCAGCCAGCTCATTCTTTGAAGTAGCACGTGCCTCACTCGCAGCGTTGAACTGCTCATACTGATCAGCCAATTCTTTGATCTCTTGAGCAAGGGCATCCTTCCTTGCTTGAAAAGTAGCCTCCTCCTCTGCAAGATCGGCGATTAAAGCCTCATCTTCGGCATGGAACAGCGACGTCAGGCTCCGTTGTTTGGCATTCCAAAATCTGGCCACCTGACCCTCCAGATCATTCAGAACCCTCCTTAGAGGATTTGCCCATGAGTCATAGCCGGCGATGCTCTCAAGGGCCGCCGCTTGGCATTCAGCAACAGCCTTCACGAGGGCAAAGGCTGCATTCCGATTCAGAACTCCAGGAAGCTTTACTTTCAGGACAGATTAGAAAGCTTTGACGACTTCCTGGGCCATCTCGTCGTCTTCGGTGGAGGTCGTCGGGGAGGAAGCTTCATGAGGATCTTCCGCTCCAGGAAGAGATGCTTGACAAAAGCCGAACCTGACAAAAAAATAATATATGTATCATTAACAAAAAGGGGGAGTGCAAAAGAGTTATAAGTTCGTACCTTCAGCATGCTCAGCGCCAACTTGGGCTAAGTCATCGGTCTTGGCTTAAAAAAATCGAGAGCAGGCCCAGGGTGTTCAAGAAGAACAATATCGTGGCCTCGAGCAGCATCAGGCTGGGTATCCTCCACGGCCCAAGCTGGACCGGGAGAAGATTCAGCAACAACCACCACAGTAGGCTGTTTAACCTCTCCTTTTGTGGCCGATGTCGGCTTACTAACAAATCCTTCTGTACCAGCAAATTTAGAGAAACCAGGGGCAACCTCTTTTTCTTCTCTAATGCCTTGTGCTATCTCTATGTGTGGTTCCTTCCCTTGTCTATAAGGGAATATACAATGGTAGTCAGCCTCACGAGGAGCACGCAAAATCGAAATCAAAAAATCTCATCCGAAGAGAGGTGTAAAGATAACATACCCACGGAAGGATGAGCCAACTGGACTTGATTCTCGTCCAACTCTTTCATTATTGCCCCGATTTCAGATATCGCCTCCAAAAAGATATTGAAAGAAGGACAGGCATTCTGGTCGCCACCATAATTCGGGCATTCGCCCTGATCATTATTTGATCCAGCCTCCTTGACTGGGGAAGGCTGAACGTCGTCTGCCGATCGAGGACAATGAGGGGACATTGTTGTCACGTCTACTTCCTCAAACGAGGAGGCACCTGCTTCAGCTGCAACTTCAGAGTCCTGGCAAAGGACAAACGCAAGGATAAAAAAGCTTCTAATAGCTTGACCAAAATGACTATGGAGTCTAGGAATAGATCTACCTCCCGAATGGTAACGGCCCGCAACGCCGTTCCACTTCTTCTAGTTTGCCGGAAAGACCTTCTCAAGGGAGGTGAGCCAGCACCCACTTCCTTAGCTCTCTTTAGGGCAACAGTCTTCTTCTTCCTCATAAAAGTTGGCTCCTAGGCCAATTCAGTTGATGCTTTCCTCTTCTGAGGAGGATTAAGAAGAGCAGAATCATCTTTCGTGCCCACCTTTGAAGGCACTGTCGGCTCCCTAAGGATATCCTTCGTCCGTGGTGTTGTGGCTGGCTTCACAGCTGGAGCAGCGCTCTCCTTCTTACGGCCCTTCGGCGCCTCTCGGGCTCATTTTGTAGAAGAGGGCCAAACCGAGTCCCCAATATCAAGCTCTATTCACGATCATACCGGAGATGAAAGGTATTGATCTGAACATAAAACTTGGCGGCAGCATAGCACAGGTGGGTCTCGGGCTTATCTGTGGGCAAAGTGAAGATTGCCCTCGTGCATCCGACATTGTAATATATCCAGGCACACGTCCCATCAATTATGCTGCCTATTGACTCCAAATACGGGCTAGCATTTTCCAAAAGGAGCTGGCTGTAGCCAAACTGCCATGCAAAACGTCTCGGCAGGTATGGCTACAGATAGGCATGGTTCCTATTTCTAAGCACCAGATGCGACGGCCTAATAGACTGAAGCCAGTGAAACCCCCTAGCAGTCAAGCTAGTGGTATGAACTCCCTCATCCACTAAAGAATCTCTTGCACTGCCACTGTCGGACGGAGGGGATATCCCGAAGAACTCGTAGTTCTGCAAGAAGCTTAAAGCCCTTCTACAAGCAGGTATACCAGTGACGGCCCAGTCTACATCACGAAATCTGCAAAGAAAGGCATCTCCCGCCAAAGAGTCCGCCGCCGGCCCAGCGTTCATCAGGGTAGGACAGTACAGCAACAACCACCCCATCAAGAAATAATACGGAAGTTCGGTCTGGGCGAAGTTTGTTTTGCCGTCAGGAGTCACCGCATTTCTAACAAAATCCCGTAGACCCCGTTTAGTGGCACAGACCATCACGGGAAGCAAGGCAAGCCGGTATTCGAATACCTGCTTCACAGTCGGAAGTATTCCGTCTCATCCTCTCAATAGTCCCTGAACCACCAGGGACTATACAGTCATGAAGCCAAATCATCAAGAAAGTTGCCAGTACGACTTTCTCCGACAATGGATATTTAGCTTTACGAAAGTAGTAGCCGATCGGGGACTTCCCCTCAGGATCAACACTGTCCTCAGTATCCGCTGTATCATAATCTGCCATCCGGACTTCTATATCGGACTTGGTCATAGGTTTTAAAAACGAAAATGAGGTCGGATCCTCTTCTTCTCCTTAAATGAAGACGTAGCCCGTCCAAGCTCTTGTGTGGGGATTGGTCCCCTCGGTCCTTCTTTTCTTGTTGATCATATAACATATGAGGAAGTGGCAGAATAACTCCTTGTATACTTTCATCATCTCGGAGTTCTCATTCTCCAGGTCTCGGAGCTCCTCATCACAAGATACGTACCCTTCATACGGCTCTGTGCCCCAAGCAAGCTTCGATACTTCCTGCATCTCATGGAGAGCCAATCCCATCTCCCTGTCCGGAGTAAAGAAAGTACAAGTGTGGAGGTTGTATAACTCCGATAAGGAGACAAACATTGGCCAGTTGACCTTTACGCCATATTGGGTGGCCCTAACAGCATAAAAAAGGCCAGTAGTCTTCAAAGTGGCTTCATACGTGGAAAGCACCCAGTCAGTAAGGTTGCTCCAGAGTGAAACTATATACCTCCAACCCTTCATCCGTATCTTCCCTCTGGAATACGACACGTCCTCCGATATCATCATATTACAAAGCGTGTCTGCAACATAAGGGTGGAGGTCAGTCGGAATATCGTTTATTACGGTACCAGATTGCAGCCCCCTCGTGGAGTAAGATGTAGAGCCCCTGACACACTTGAAAGTGTCCTTCTTTCGATCTCCCAAGTCAAATTGTATTCTTCCGGAGATGACCCCGGGGAGCTTAGGAGTTAGATCCTATTTCATCTAACACCACGCGACTAAGACAGTGAATGCAGACAAAGGATACTGACGCTCTATCAACGGTAGCCATATCCTCTGATTGTTCAGCCTGACCACCAGTGGGCTTCTCAAGCGTATCGTCTCACCATCTTCGAACCCTACACTGCTACCGAACAGAAAGTACGGCTTCTTAAAATGACGTGCCCCTCCGAGCAAGAGCTTCTCATCGTTAATCATCTACTTTAGGAAGGTCTTGTCCTGTTCAAGTATGACGAGCGTCCGTTCCATAGGCTGGTTATGACTGATCTTGGCCTGAACCTTGCTGACCATGTTGGTTAAGAGGCTTGCACCGAGGACTTGGCAAGCAGAGTCGAAAGGGATTCCACCAAGTTTCGGGACAAATATGTTAACTGGAAGGACAGAAAAGAAGGTCAGACTCAGAATCTATAAAAAAAAAACCTAAGTGATGGAGGATTCTCATGCGCCCAAAGGGATATGCGCCCAAACAGCATATGGGCGCATAAACATACAAACAGCATATGGGCGCATAACCTGCAGCAGCATGTGGGCACATAACACACCACAGTGTGGGCACAGGCTTCTGTGGGCGCATATGAATGCTCACAAAAACATGTTGCCTTGGGCACATGCGCCCAGACAGAGGAAAAGTCTGACCATCGCAAATTAACGCTCAAGACTTTGTTTTGAGGCGTAGCCTCACCCAGGATCGGGTCTTGGACTAGCGAGGACGCTGTCGCAGGAGGAGAGCCACTCGGTGCAGCCCCCTTGCCCTTTGCAGATCTCTTGGCGCCCTTGGGAGACATGGTTCGTGCAGACAAGAGATGAAAAGTCTTTTAAAAGTTTTGAAGGAAAAGTGAGTAATAAATCTTCTCTCTCTTTAAGGCATATTTATAGTCATAGGCCAAACACTATGCGCCCACTACTCCGATGCACCTATGCACCCACTACGTACTATGCGCCCACTACTCCTATGCACCTATGTGCCCACTACAACTTATGCGCTCACATGAAGACCCAGTCTCTTGCATATTATGCGACTACCACTTGCTGACGTGGATGACGCATGAAGGATGGACCACTTCAAATTCAACTCGGATGAATCTGTTAGTTCAAATTTTCGAGGAAGATCTCAACAGCCATCTCTCTAACAGTCTGGCCAAACTCTATGCACCCAAAAGGAGAGCTATGCTATGATCCCACTGCATCACGATAAGACGGTCCATGCTTCTTTCATAGTATTTCGAACTCGTTCAAGTATCGAAAACTTTGAAGGGGGTCTTGTAGAAGCATAAAAAATTTAGCAATCTTGACAACCATGCGCCCAAGCCAGGGAGACATATGCGCCCAAGCCAGGGAGTAATATGTGCCCAAGCCAGGAAGACATATGCGCCCAAGCCAAGACAGCCCACATGCGCACAATTCACCAGAGCAAGCTATGTACCCATACTGGACTCCTCCAGAAGGGGGCGCATAGCCCTGTTTTAGGCTATGCTCCCAAGTCAGGACAGCCCTCGATGCGGTCAAACCCACGATCAATCATGCACCGAAGCATATGGCCACGTCAGTCTCCACGAGCAGTCATGCACCGAAGCATGCGTCCACGTCAACCCTACGATCAACCTACGATCATGCAATCTGCATGCGCCTACACTCTATGCGCCCAAAGCAGGACAATGTGCCCACATGAAAATTGGTGTATTTTCTCATATAGGCACATAACATCATTCCAGTACGAAAACGACTATAAAAAAGGGTCTTATACCTCTTCAAAGGACAGAACGGAGAGCATTTCAAGAGCCAAATTACTGCACTTTTTGACAGTGAGCAGAGAGTTAGCAATTTTCTAAGGTTTTCTTCCATTTTTGTAATCAGACTGTCAACGGAGTAAAGGAGCAACTGCCGCTCGATCTCTATCGTCCTATTCCCCAGAATTCTTTTTGTACTCGGGGATGCTCACACTACTAAAATACAGCAATTTGGCGACGGCAAATTAGCGACGGCTCCTATCCGTCGCTAATAGCGACGGATGTCACGACCCGCACCCACTGTTAGGGTACGAGAACGTAACAACGCCCAGCCTACGCCGCAGTGTCGGCGGTAGAACGCTGTCCTAGGTCAATCATCTAACAATATAAAGTACCTGTATAGTTTATACTCTCCGAATGGAGGTAACATCACAACATACAGTCTCAATCACATCTAAGGTAGAAGAATGAAAGACAGATAGATAGATAGTAACTCAAAAGAACAGTAGCATAGATGAAATAAGTCTAAGTGTCTAGGATACATAACATCCAGAATGTCAACTCATAATACAATAAGTCCAAGAGTCTATATACCTCAACATCTCAAAATACAACTCAGATGTGAGACAGAAGGATAACACAGAAAAGACTGTCTAGCTAAATTAGCCTAGACTACTGGGCAACATCCTCAGCTGCAGGTGGATCCTGCTGAGGGTCTGCAACATAAGTATCATCTAGTCCTGCTCCATAATAGGTAGACACCAGGGCCTCATCCTCATCCTCTGTAATATTTTCAACAGGTCCAGTCAGGACAGGAATGAGCACAATACATCTCACACAGTTCATAACAGGTTAGGAAATACGATACAGGCAATAGAGTAAGATACAGGAAATGCTGAAAGGAAATATACGCTGTAAAAGAGATAGCTGTAAAGAAATATCTACTGTATATAGAGAACTATAAGTGGCTAGTGATGTAGAGTACAAGATAGGCATGTGAATGGCTAGAATTTATACATGATTATACTACTGAGTTTGCACATGATTACACTACTTTAGAATTATTCACATGTCTACTTCTACTCCCCCGTTACCCCAATCAATACACAAGGATCGAGACAAGTTACGTTATTATACATGATGTCACATGGGGCCCATGAAAGGGTGCACATGATAGTATATATGAGGGCTCTGTGAACATGAGAGTACATGATCACATGAGTGCACATGAATGATGGAAGCATAGGAGTACATGATGATAGTGAAACACACATAACATGAAGTACCCGATGCTTCCGAGAGGGATAATATCTCATGTAAAGATCCATATAGTACCAATCCGTGTTACCAATGTGACAGCAACAAGTAAAGTAATCTAGAGCGAGAAGTAAAGCCTGAACAAGTATGAAACGGTCAGAGAATGTACTCGCCTGATAACTGAATGTCTGAAGAGGATATACTGTCTGAGGAGAGGTGTATGGCTCCTAATCAGAGCAATACAAGTCACAATGTATCTACATGATAAAAATAAAGTATACAATGCATACTACATGATTCTAGGTCAATCTGGTCAAAAGTCAACTCTTGGTCAACTCAATAGTCAAACTGGGTCACAGGAAGTCATACTAGGTCACAGGAAATCTAATTAAGTCAAATAAGGTCAAATAAGATCAAATAAGTCAAGATTAGTTAAATCTAGGTTAAAGTCAACCCTTGGTCAACATTATAGCCAAACTAGTCAAATACTAGTCAACATGATCAATCTGGGTCAAGTCTAGGTCAAACTTAGACCAACTAAGGTATTAGTCAAACAAAGACTAGTCAGCAAGGTAATAGGTCAAACATGGTCAGACTAGTTAAACTAGTCATTTTAGGTTAGTCCTAGTCAATCTAGGTCAATTAGGTCAAGGTTTGACCTAAGGTTGACTTTGGTCAACCCTTAGTCAACAAGGGTTAACTAGTAGGTGTTTAGGTCCATTAGGTTAATTGGGTTAGCCCCAAAGCCATAGGCTAGTCACCTTGGCCATAGGCTATTGACTTAGATTTCCATAGGCTAATGGTTATAGGTTTCTATATAAACCTATACTTAGGAAGTCATATATATATATATATATATATATATATATATATATATAGATATAGATATACCCATGTCTATTTACTACCTATATATATATCTATATATGCCTAACTATATACAATACCAATCACCCACATATATATATAAAATGACACTATATGTGATCTATACAAATATATATATATATATATCATATATATATATATATATATATATATATATATATATATATATATATATATATATATATATATATACAACAACCACATAGGCCTATAGCCTATGTAATTTCCATACACCCTAGTATCTATATATAGACACACTATATATAATCCTAATACAAATATATATATATATATATATATATATATATATATATATATATATATATATATATATATATAGACTAAACCTATATATATAAACATATATATAGAGAGAGGAAAGTGAGAGAGAGACATAGAGTGAGAGAGAGAGAGAGAGACTGAAAGAGAGAGGTACAGTGAGAGAGAGGGAATGGCAGGACAGGAATGGGGGGGGAAGTTTCAGATTTCCTGAGACAGGAAACCAGCCCCCAACAATACACAAAATGCACACACACACACACACCTACAATACACATACATGTATATAGACCTCTATACACATGTATACACCCTAAAAACTCACATACACACACATATATACATATACATATGTATACAACACTGAAATACACATATACATGCATATATCATAATCAAAATAGATTTGAAATTCATTTTTGCAAAATTGAAAATAATCCCAAATCCTGAAAACTGTGCACAGTGAACTCGAAAACAGGTAAACCCATTCTCACTCACAAAACCGAGCTATGGCTCGAATATATGGGTTGGTAACTGATGCCCCACATATACCCAAGTATCCTAGGTACCTGACACGACACCACGACACGGTTTAACGTGTCCAAACTCCCAAAAATACCACACTGGTAAATCCTGATACTCATACGCGTGCACAGCGTCGTGCACGCGTTCCACACGCTCGTGGACATACCACGAGACACGACACGTCTCGTGGTCGTGCACACGTATAGCCCACATATAGGGCTACACACTCGGGCAAACACAAGGTGTCCTCGACTCATGTCCATGCGACACGAGTCGCGTGTCTAAGTCAAATTTTCGACTGGACTGTGCGCGTGTGTGGCCAGTGCGACCCCAATTTTGTGTCCGATACAAAACGACACGTCGTGAAACTTTGGGGGCATGTTCGCAGACAATGCCCCCTCGTGTCCACCAATTTTGGTGTGTCCTAGTGGCCTGTGCAGTACACACGAAGGGTGTGGTAGCAGGGCACTGTGCGTGTGTATCGTACAGTGAGTTCGTGTCCGTTTTGGACACGGACACGACTCGAAAATGTGTCCAGTAAGTTAGGGTTGTGACCTAGAAGTCTAGGGCTACCATAAAATATAATTTGTTTTACATTCTAATAAAAACAGATCCTTTGTGGCATTTCATCAAACAAGGTTTCCTAGTCTAGGATACGTGTCCGATACGGACACCAAACCAATCCTATTTTTCACCAAACTTGACCCACAGTTCCCTAGTACCTAGATGCATGCAAATATGAAGAGAAAACACAATATTAACATGGTTTGAGGGTATTTACCTATTTGTGTGAAAACTCAAGAAAACACCAAGTAGGGGGGTGTCCTCTTCTCTTGGTGATGCCCAAAGCCCCTCAAATCCTCAATAGCAGGCCCTAACTAGTACCCTCTAGTGTAGGGGAGTCCAATGCAAGAAACTAGAGTGAATTTGGATCAAAATTGATCAAGTTATCTAGGTTTGAAGAAATAGGATTTTTCTAGGTTAAAATTCATGTAAAAATGTTCATGAATGATGTGAGGGGTTAATATAGGATGGTGTAGTGGTAGGGGGGTACCGCATGGCCGGCCATAGCAAGGGGGGGTGTCCTTGACCTTTCTTTTAGGTTAAGGCAAGGACTTTAGGTAAAGGGTTGAGATATTTTGAGTAATTCATGGAAAATATCATATGTATAATATCTAGATATTTATCCTACTTTAACCCATGACTAATATCTATCCCCTTATCATTCTAGGTTAGTAGCTAACCTCTAGATTAGTGCTAAACTAGGTTAGGGACTAACATGACACTAATCAATAATTAAATAATAATAAAAACACATAATTGCAAATAATTCCAAATAATTTCTAGAAAATTACCAAAATACCCTTTTTGGCCAAAATCACTAATTTGGTGTTCTAAGCCTATGGCTAGGCTCACATGATCATGGTTAGTCTCTAGGTTATGAAAAACTTGGGTTTACACTAAGGTTTTGCTAGTAAGTCACAAAGTCATAAGTCATGACTTTGGAAATGGTTTAACTTAACTAAAATCACCAAAAAAATCATATTATGACTAAAATACCACTAATAAATAATAAAAATAATAAATTTTCAAAAATATCCCAATTTCAGAAAACTGGGTGTTACCAAGTGAGAAATCATTAAAGTTACCATTCCATAAAAAGAAAATTAAAAATTTAGGTACAAACAATCACAAATAGATTTTAGTCTTGACACGATCTAAGTTGATCAATTTTAGGATAAATCGAGATTAGGCAAGATGGGAAATCAATGAAATCAAGTATGAGCACGAGCATCCAATGATGAAGATCCAGGTCATGATTAAATTTAATCCAACTGGATATGAATACGAGGTTCATAGGTGATGAAATAATTCCAAGGAGAATTGTCAAGGCTGTTGCGGATAAGATTCTAGGGCAAGTTTAATTATGTCTCCATCCACGTAGATTAATATTTGAAAAAGCGAACCCAAACGCAATAGGTTGATCAGACCATCATGCGCCGGTTCTGATTAGATAATATGTTAGTGGGTGCGCACCCAATAAAATATATCATGATCAAGCTCAAAAAGGATAAGCTTGTAAAACTAAGGATAAATTTGTAGCATAAGATATAAGTAAGGGTGGAAATGATAAAAGAAGATACATAGTCCAAGATCCTTAACCAATCGGGTCAAGCATTCAAGATAAGGTACGAGGTTAAGTATTTGAGGGTTCAAGCAGAACACCATCACATGCCAGGTCGAAAGAATTGTGCCAAGATGGATCTCTAATTGAAATAAGAATTAATTTAGTATCATGGTAGAGGTTATAGTTTAGCCATTTGACCAGAAAATCATGTCAAGAAAATAGAGTACAAGGAGACGGGTTTCAGTAGGACATGGAATACCTACATGAAGGTAGGCTAGTCTTGGTCTTACATGTAGAGTTTGTTGAAAGGTAACAGCTAGTATTATACTCTGAATATCTAAGTTACGGTAAAGGACGTCCAATGATCTAGAATAGAAAGTGGGAGTTCAAGACGTGACAAATTGATGCAAAAAATTGAAGAAGATCAAATTAACCCAAGAAATAAAATTAATTAGGAATCTAGTAAATAATTTAGGAACACAGCCCTAGGGATAGATAGGCTACTATATGAATATAGTTAGGGTTCGATCAAATCATAGGTCAAGGTTAGAAGGTCTCAATAAGTCTTGATTCGAGAAAATGTCGAGTAAGTCAGGTTTGGGATACAATCACATAGATTGGTAGGAGAAGCTGAACAAGATGCAAAAATAGAGGGGACAGTTCATTTCAATGAAAAGCAATTAGCAAGAGGATTAGATGGCAAGAAACAGATAAGAGTTTTCTCATAAATGTGATTGAGTACCTTAAAATAAAAGATATTAATCTAACACAAAGAAATTAAAATCAACAACTACAAAAAACAAAAACAAAATTTAAAATCATCAACTAACACCAGGATTCAAAGTTCTACAGTGAATCCTCCAAAATCAAATTCAATCAAGGGAAAAGGAGTTTAAATCGAAATTTCAATGAGATTCTCAAGGGTCATCCCAGGAATCTCTCAACGTATCCTAACAATGATTGAGTATCCTCTCTCATTAAGCATATTCCTCAAATCCTATCGCAGGCTGTAGTGATACTCTAGTTCGAATACCACTACATAAACTCGACCTGTATGGGCCACCACTAAAAATGTGTCACGACCCGCACCCACTGTTGGGGTACGAGAACGTAACAACGCCCAGCCTACGCCGCAGTGTCGGCGATAGAACGCTGTCCTAGGTCAATCATCTAACAATATAAAGTGCCTGTACAGTTTATACTCTCCGAATGGAGGTAATATCACAACATACAGTATCAATCACATCTAAGGTAGAAGAATGAAAGACAGATAGATAGATAGTAACTCAAAAGAACAGTAGCATAGATGAAATAAGTCTAAGTGTCTAGGATACATAACATCCAGAATGTCAACTCATAATACAATAAGTCCAAGAGTCTATATACCTCAACATCTCAAAATACAACTCAGATGTGAGACAGAAGGATAACACAGAAAAGACTGTTAAGCTAAACTAGCCTAGACTACTGGGCAACATCCTCAACTGCAGGTGGATCCTGCTGAGGGTCCACAACATAAGTATCATCTAGTCCTGCTCCATAATAGGTAGACACCAGGGCCTCATCCTCATCCTCTATAATATTTTCAACAGGTCCAGTCAGGACAGGAACGAGCACAATACATCTCACACAGTTTATAACAGGTTAGGAAATACGATACAGGTAATAGAGTAAGATACAGGAAATGCTGAAAGGAAATATACGCTGTAAAAGAGATAGCTGTAAAGAAATATCTACTGTATATAGAGAACTATAAGTGGCTAGTGATGTAGAGTACAAGATAGGCATGTAAATGGCTAGAATTTATACATGATTATACTACTGAGTTTGCACATGATTACACTACTTTAGAATTATTCACATGTCTACTTCTACTCCCCCGTTACCCCAATCAATACACAAGGATCGAGACAAGTTACGTTATTATACATGATATCATAAAGGGCCCATGAAAGGGTGCACATGATAGTATACATGAG